>ML660219.1:0-21772 GCA_007570785.1 Antilocapra americana | reverse complement strand
GACATTCAAATGGTAATCATACTATTGTTAAATCTAATTACATAGAAATCTGACTTCTGCAAAGGGAATGTTTCGTGATAGTTTGGGGAATAAACTCAATGATAAGGTTTCTATGGGAGGTAAAAAACAAAAAATTGTATAGAATGATAGGTGATGTAATGGGGATGTCTTTTGGCTATAAAAACTGTAAACCAACAACAATAAACAGAGAGACTGCTCCATCACCACACATCGACTCAGCCCAGTTCTTCTTCCACCGACTCCACTCATCCCTCAAGACCCCCGGACCCCGCCGAGGCTGGACCCCGGCAACTGGCGTCCAACGTGGGGCACGAACCCACGACCCTGAGATTAAGAGTCTCATGCTCTACCGACTGAGCATATTTACTCCCATGATAACGTCTTCATCCCACCCAAGCCCTTATTTTCTCTCTTGATTAATGTTCCCCAAGTGATCTTCCTTAACTGCCCCAAAAGCAACTCCCAAACAGAAGTGTCTGTGGAAAATCTGGACAACTCATGATGTGGGATAACCTTCACTGTCAGAACTGATCTGACAAAAACGGGGACCTAGAAATTGCCCTAGGGTATTATGATTTAGCCCAAAGCCTTGGAACTAGAAGTGCTGGCAGAACTGACACGCTATACCTATTCCTGAGCATGAGGCTCTCCTCAGATGTTAATAACCAGTCTCGAAAATCCATGTTCTGTTCTGGACGACCAAGAAACCACACCCGATCATCCAGACAAGCAACTCTGACCCCTGTTATTCTCTATACAGTCAGCAAAAACAAGACTGGGAGCTGACTGTGGCTCAGATCATGAACTTCTTATTGCAAAATTCAGACTTAAATTGAAGAAAGTAGGGAAAACCACTAGACTATTCAGGTTCGGCCTAAATCAAATCCCTTATGATTATACAGTTTATGTGACAAATAGATTCAAGGGATTAGATCTGATAGAGTGCCTGAAGAACTGTGGACAGAGGTTCATGACATGGTACAGGAGGTGGTGATCAAAAACATCCCCAAGAAAAAGAAATGCAAAAAGGCAAAATGGTTGTCTGAGGAAGCTTTACAAATAGCTGAGAAAAAAAGAGAAGCAAAAGACAAAGGAGAAAAGGAAAGATATACCTATTTGAATTCAGAGTTCCAAAGAACAGCAAGGAGAGATAAGAAAGCCTTCCTAAGTGATCAGCACAAAGAAATAGAGAAAAACAATAGCATGGGAAAGACTAGATCTCTTCAAGAAAATTAGAGATACCAAGGGAACATTTCATGCAAAGATGGGCACAATAAAGGACAGAAACAGTATGGACCTAACAGAAGCAGACGGAGAAGGCAATGGCACCCCACTCCGGTACTCTTGCCTGGAAACCCCATGGACAGAGGGCTGCAGTCCATGGGGTCGCTAAGAGCAGGACATGACTGAGCGACTTCACTTTCCCTTTTCACCCTCATGCATTGGAGAAAGAAATGGCAACCCACTCCAGTGTTCTTGCCTGGAGAATCCCAGGGATGGGGGAGCCTGGTGGCTGCCGTCTCTGGGGTCGCACAGAGTCGGACACGACTGAAGCAGATTAGCAGCAGCAGCACACGGCTGCCTAATTACCGGTGGCAAACTGATAGCATGCAGGGCCCTGGGGGGCTCCTGGGCACAAGGCCTTTGTGTCCCCATTTCTTTGGTTACAGTAAACAGCCTTCATTCAGACTCCACGACCTCCCTGAGTTCCAATGAGCAAATTCAAGCCATTGTTAATTAGGGGAAAGAGGGGATGCAAGACCAGGGAAAAACAGCCAAGAGTAGTCTTGGGGCAAGGTCCTACTTCCCATCAATGGATACACGCAACAATATCTTTGAGCTTTTTTGCAGATACTGAAACCCCCTTAATGATTAAAGATGGTATGCTGCCCACGGGCATGGAGACCCCAGACCATGAAGGTTGATATTAACTCCTACTTACATCACCACCAACCCATCAGAAGAATGTGCACGAGCTGATCACGCTCTCTTTGAACAATTACTATAAAACTTCTCACTATCTTCCCCAGGTTGGGACACATGGTTTTGAAGACATTAGCCCACTATGGCCCCTTGGCCTGGCAAAGCAAAAGAGCTAGTCTTTTCTGCTTCACCCAAAACTCTGTCTCCAAGATTTGATTCAGCACTGGTGCACAGTGAGCTTTTGACACCAAAACCTTGCATGTACCTTTCACAACTGAAAAAGGCTCCACCTGACATCTCGTTCTGTACAAATGGTGGAGAACTCACAATCAAGCTCACTAGAATGAGAAGCTACTGACATCATGAAGCAGACTGCTTGCACCCGAGACACTGTGATGGGCAAGAATCCTGGTCCCTTTGACTCTCATCATGAAACACCTCCTCCCCTTTGTACCTGCTTCACCATTCTTTCCTTGTTGTCACTTGTAAAGATAAAGCTATCATCTGTATTTCTGGGGCTCTTGCAAAAGGGGAGACTTATCTGGTTATTAAATTTGCCACCAAAGCAACAATTACTATGATACCGGTAATCCTATAGTTCTGCCTGTTACAAACTTCTCCCTGATTTCCAGTGCCTTGGTTTCTTTGGACCAAATGAAGCCCCCTCTCTGTGTTATTAGACTCCTAACCCTGACTCTGCGAGTCAGTTTCTCTGCTTCCAATTGACAACTCTACAAGAGAAATCAGAGCAATACTTTCTGTGCAATCGATAGACCCTTAACTCTTTAGTCCGAAATCATCTGACCTCTCTGCACTCCTGTCTGAGCATTTTCCACCATGGGAATATTTCCTTTGGTAGGCCACCTGTGCTGTTCCCAGGTTTATCTTTGTCTATGGATGACAGTGTCCTTCACACATGGGAAACTCAATGTTTAAATAATCGGGAGACGGTGGGAAGCTGTAGTCTGAGCTAACTATGTCTCCAACTGTAGACAATCAAACCAAGGCTTCACACTGGGCTGCACCTATCTATCTACATTATAGATCAAATGGGAATTACCAGGAGGCATCCACAATTCAAAACTTTCTTCCTTTGGATTCCTTAAAAAACTGGAAACAGAACTGCCATATGACCCAGCAATCCCACTGCTGGGCATATACACTGAGGAAACCAGAATTGAAAGAGACATGTGTACCCCAATGTTCATCACAGCACTGTTTACAATAGCTTGAACATGGAAGCAACCTAGATGTCCATCGGCAGATGAATGGATAAGAAAGCTGTGGTACATATACACAACGGAATATTACCCAGCTATTAAAAAGAATGCATTTGAAATCAAAACCACAATGAGGTACCACTTTACACCAGTCAGAATGGCTGCCATCCAAAAATCTATAAGCAATAAATGCTGGAGAGGATGTGGAGAAAAGGGAACTCTCTTACACTGTTGGTGGGAATGCAAGCTAGTACAGCCACTATGGAAAACAGTGTAGAGGTTCCTTAAAAAACTGCAAATAGACCTGCCATATGACCCAGCAATCCCACTGCTGGGCATATACACCGAGGAAACCAGAATTGAAAGAGCCACGTGTACCCCAATGTTCATCGCTGCATTGTTTACAATAGCCAGGACATGGAAGCAACCTAGATGCCCGTCAACTGACGAATGGATAAGAAAGCTGTGGTACATATACACAATGGAATATTACTCAGCATTAAAAAAAAATTCATTTGAATCAGTTCTACTCAGATGGACGAAACTGGAGCCCATTATCCAGAGTGAAGTAAGCCAGAAGGAAAAACAACAATACAGTATATTAATGCATATATATGGAATTTAGAAAGATGGTAACGAGAACCCAGCATGCGAGACAGCAAAAGGAATGCAGATGTATAGAATAGACTCGTGGACTCTGTGGATGAGGGCAAGGGTGGGATGATACGGGAGAATGGCATTGAAACATGTTAATTATCATATGTCTAATCAATCGCCAGCCCAGGATTGATGCTCGGGGCTGGTGCATCGAGATTTCCCAGGGGGAGGGAGGAGGGAGGGAGGAGGGAGGGGGGTTTTGAAGGGGGAGCATATGTAAACCCATGGTGATATCATGGCATTGTATGGCAAAACTAATAAAAAAAATAAAATAAAAATAAAATAAATAAATAAATAAAATCACATCATATTAAAAAAATAAACAAATAAAAAAATAAAAAGAATGCATTTGAATCAGTTCTAATGAAGTGGATGAAACTGGAGCCTATTATACAGAGTGAAGTCATAAAGAAAAACACCAATACAGTATATTAACGCATATATATGGAATTTAGAAAGATGGTAATGATGATCCTATATGCGAGACAGCAAAAGAGACACAGATGTAAAGAACAGACTGTTGGACTCTGGGCGAAGGTGAGGGTGGGATGGTTTGAGAGAACAGCATTGAAACATGTATATTATCATATATGAAACATCACCAGTCCAGGTTCGATGCATGAGGCAGGGTGCTCAGGACTGGTGCACTGGGATGACCCTGACGGATGGGATCGGGAGGGAGGTGGGAGAGGGGTTCAGGACGGGGAACACACGTACACCCATGGCTGATTCATGTCAATGTATGGCAAAACCACTACAATACTGTAAAGTAATAAGCCTCCAATTAAAATAAATAAATTTTTAAAAAATTTTCTTCCTTTGGCAGATCCCTATTTCCCAGGCTGGGAGTCAGTGTAAATGAGGCTGTGATTAGGAACCTACCCTTAACTCTTGAAGATATCATAGAAATCTACTGCTAAAACAATAGCTGCCCTACCAAAATCCCTAGATTCTCTCTGGTCAATGTTGTCCTTGAAATAGGATAGCCCCTGATATATTTTAGAGGAGCAAGAAGTGTCTGTGCCATTGCCAACACCACTCGCTACACCTGGATTAACACTCCTGGGGAAGTTGAAACTCAGTTAGTGAGATAACTGAACAAGTCGCCTTGCTTAGTAAAGTGTCTCCTTCAATGCAGCCTTGCTTTGATCTATTTGATCTAAGTTGCTTTGGGCCAGGGGACTGTGTTGTTTGAGCACTCTGCAAATGTTGGGAATTATTCTGCTTATCATCTTTTTGATAGTCTCCCTGGTGCTCATGCATCTTCTCTTAAAGACATGTCTGACGCTGCAGGAGACCAGACAAATGATCTAACTTCACCTACAATACCAAAGATAGGACGAAGGAAACCGCCAGTTATGGGACTGAGACCTCAATATGCTAACCTATAGATTCCAGTCCGAGAGCCAGCATGATTCTGTGGTAGCTCAGAGTTGTGCCAGTACCTTAATTTTGATCAATACTCTCAATACAACTGAAAGTGTGATCAAAGGGGAGCAGAATCAGTAAAATTAATTTACACATCAGGATCCTTAATATGGAGACTGCCCCCATATTGCAGGCCCAGCCCACAACACTACACCTGTAAATAAGTCAGCCTGCACTGGCAGCCTGCCCATCCAGGAACCTAACACACGCCAATCATAGTTCTCCAACTCAGCTTTACTAGCAAATCTTATCCAAAGAATAGGACCTACTGGGATGTCTGATTTCAGTTTGGGAGAAAAGTTCTTATAAGGAAATCTGGGGTCAGAGCTGCATGGTGTATGACTTTCTTCTGATTGGTGGATGGTGAGGTAATAGGATAGTCTTCCAGGAATCCGGTGCTCAGCATGAAGTCACCATCCTCCACCTGGAGCGGGGGTGGGGGTGGGGGTGAAGAGGGGCTTAGCTTTGAAACCAAGCCCTGTGGGGCTCACGGGGCACAGAAGCTTTTCAGTGCCTTCTGTCCCTTGTTTGCAGGGAACAGACTCCACATTCATCGCCTTCCCTGTGTCCCAAAGGCAGATTCAAGCAGTTACTAATCAGCAGAGGGAGGAGATAGAGAGGCAAGCCAAGAGAGGAGCAGCCAAGAAACAGCAGTATGGCTTTGGGGCAGGGTCCTGGTTCTGCCTCAAGGGATGTACGGAACTTTCTAAGCTCTTATACAAAACTAAAACCTCTAACATATGGAATATGAACTACTGATGAGGCAAAACTCATTCCAGAGAGGTTAGAGTTTAATGACCTTGAGAACCAGACCCACTTGAGGCCAGACTAAAGGACTGCCGGCCCCACACACATCCTAGTTTTATCAACAACCCTGCTCTTGAACCATTCCTGTAAAACCCCTCAACAAATCTTCCTGGATTGGAACACAGTTTTTTAGGGCACAAGCCTGCTGTGTTCCCCTTTGCCCAGCAAAGCGATAGTTATTCTTTTCTCTTCACCCAAAATTCCCTTTGAGGTTTGATTCAGCACTGGTGCTCAGAGGCCAGTTTTTCAGCATTGGTTTCTGCAGAACTGAAAGGTATGTGTTGTATTGCCATGTATACCCTTGAGGAGGAACCGGGACTCTGTGTTATCACTACATAATTGTTTCTTGACAGCTTTTCCTTTGCTTCTGCATTCCCTCACTTTCCTAATTAGAAACTGCTTGCATCTGCCCTTTGGAACCAGAGAAGTTCTAGGTGGCTGAAGCCTTTTGCCTACAAATCAAACACAAGGACCATGGAAAAGCTTATTTACCCAGGAGTGAGGCAGGATAGTGGACCACAGGCTGAGAAACTGGAGTCTTCTCAGTACCTATGGATACTCTAGATGAAGATAGCAGGAGGATAATAATGGAAGCTGAGCCCTGCTCAGATGAGAAGACGGAGACCACATTTTCCTCATTCTCAAAGTCAAGGAGACTGTCTGGACCACACATGTGCAGAAAGCCTCCTTGCAGGTCAGAAAGGGAGGGGCACCACCCTGTAGTAGGTGATGTCTACCTACCATAGGTCTCCTCAATAGAATTCATCTTGGCTGAGAGAGGTGTCTACACACACATGGGAGGACTCTGAGATAAACCAAACGGGGACTCACACAAAGCAAGATGATTGGTCAAAGCAAACTCAGAAGATTTGCACAACATAAGTGATTCAGACCACCACAGGTGTGTGATACTCTCTCTCTGAGTCTGCCCTTGTGTGCCTATTCACACAGACCATTTTTCCTCCTGATAAGCACTTTACTTGTTACACTATGTTCCATATCTTTGTGGGAATTCATTTCTCCAAAGCCCTCAGGCCAGAGGCCTTGTCACAGGTCACTGTCCCTCGCAGTCTAGCGGCTAGGATTCAGCGCTCTCACTGCCACAACCTGACTTCAGTCTCCCCGGGAACCGAAATCCTGCTTCAAGCTACTGCAGGCTGAGGCCAGCAGATATTGGGAGGGCCCAGGAGGGTCCTGCTTGATTTCCATTGCCTTTAGCCTAAAATAATTCTCACACAATAATGATATTTTGTGGGAGGCTCTTTCTGAAGCCCTACACTCTCATTTGCACAAAAAGAAACCGTTAAAAGATAAACCGGGGCATATTTTAAAAAAATTTTTGAGAGTTCATTTGAGCAATAATCAGTTCCAATGGGCAGCACCAGACTGAAAGCAGTCATGGGCCACACACAGGATGGAAGAGAATCTCCAGGCACAGGCAGCATGAGTGGACAGCAAAGCTTGAGTGAGACACACAGTTGAAACAGCAGGACAGCTCAAGGGAGAGCTGGACCCTTTCACAGGCTAGTCGCCAATCTTTACAGCCTCAGAATAGAGAAAATTCCTACTGGAATGGTGGCCATAGATGATTGGTTAGGATGCTATAGGGTGGGTAATAGAGTGGATATTTTACCTAATATGGGATCAGGGAACTGGCTGGTTTAGATCCAAAGGCTCATGGCAACAGTTCCTATGGGGCTTGGTCAATTCCAGAGGTTTCGTCCTATGACTTTGGTATAGGGCTCCACAGAAATGATTGAGTGGTTCACAAATAGAACTTGAAGAAAGACTATTTCAGAGAAAAGATGGAAGCAAAGCAAGGAAATTATTTGATTGGCTATAGCTTAAGTATTTGCATTATTTTAGAAAAGCCTAGTGATAGTTTATGGTTAACAAGGTCGGATTTATGATCTCAAAAAAAGAAAATTTAGCTTTGGGACCAAAGATGCAGCTTCAGTCACTCAGAGCTTCATGCAGCAAAAGATTTATTATGGTGAAAAGAGGATAGAGAAAGCTTCTGACACAGACAGCAGAAGGGGGCAGACAGTGCCCTTGCCCTGTCTAGTCTTAGCAAGGGGTCTATATACTTTTTCAATTGGTTACTAGCAATAGATCAAAAGAATGTCTCAGGTCTGTGAAGGTCTTAACAGACCCACTCCCACAGCATATCCGAAGATAACAGGATTAGTCAGAAGGTTTCTGTGAAGAAGGAAACAAGAAACATTGTTGTTACACAATTATTAGTAGGGAGCTTAGGGAAAAACATATGTGTTGTTTTGTTGTGTAATCATTAGCTCTGGGCTTAAAAAAAGTTAGTTAAATGGCAAAATAGATTGTTGCCATAACAACTCAGAGCTTAAGAAAAAACATCTTCTGTAACTAAGATGAAGGAACGTAGAAGAAAAAGTTTGTCCCTTCCTCCTCCTTGTGGGCCCTGGTTTCCTTATTGACCTACCTAAAAATGAGTTCTCTCACCTAGGTGTCTCTTTGTTACTGGTTGAGAAAGGAAGCAGTATATACCACCCCAAAATATGCCTCACTGTCATAGGATTATCTTGAGCTGCTTATTTTTCAGAAACAGCAGACACTAGAAAGGCTCTGAAAACTAAGCAAAATTTTCTCTGTGTAAGGGAAAGTTACATTTAGAAAGGAAATCCCCATTTGTACAGATATTTCGCTATATATACCAGGAAGAGAAGAATCACCCTAAATCTAAGAAATCCTTATCTCTGGGGAAGGCAAAGACTAAAGCCTGCATAACAATCTTACCCTTTAATGTACTTTTCCTAATAACTTGCCATAACTCACTCCCCCACTTCCAAAATCTTTCTTCTGTCTTTAGCGGAATATAGTATTTAAGGTAATGACTTGAGCCATTTCAGGGAACCACTCGGCTTTCCTGGGTATCTCTCGTGTATACAGGAGGTGCGTTGTTGTGGCTGTTCAGTCGCCCAGTCGAGTCTGACTGCTTGAGACCCCATGCGCTGCAGCACCTCAAGCCTTGCTGTCCCTCACCCTCTCCCTGAGTTTGGGAAGCCCGTGCACTGCAACTAGGGTTACCCCCACTCTCCCCAACTAGAGAAAGTCCACATACAGCAATGAAGATCCAGCACAACCAAAACTAAACTTTAAAAAATTGATGGAGGAAAACATGTATACCTCCGATATAAAATTAATTTTGGCTGCACTGGGTCTTCATCACTGTGAGTGGGCTTTCTCCGTTGCGGTTAGTGGGGGCTACTCTCTAGTTGCCGGGCACCGGCTTCTCATTGGCATGGCTTCTCCTGCAGCAGAGCAGAAGCTCTAGAGCGCACAGCCTTCAGTAATTTCAATGCATGGGCTCAGCAGTTGTGGCATACAAGCTTAGTTGACCCAAAGCATGTGGCATCTTCCTGGACTAGGGATGGAACCCGTGTCCCCTGCATTGGCAGGCATGTTCTTAACAAATGAACCACCAGAGAAGTCCTCCATTAATGTTTTATTATAGGGCAGATTGAGGAGGGTCATCTCAGCCATGACCCTAGAAGAATAGAGGGAAAATGATTTTTCCTTCTGTATAAAACAAAAACATACCTCTCTTTCCCATCACAGCTGAGAAAAGACTAAAGAAAGAACAAATTACAAGGAGATGATTCTAAAAGAAAACTGAAATGAACAGGACCCTATGGGGCCCTCTGGGGTGCAGCTATTTTCTGCTTCCCTTTCTTGTTTTCAGAAAAAAAGGCTTCAGCCTCCTACACTTTCACTGATTTCCAAAGAGCAAATTAGAACACTTCCTAATTAGGGAAGTGAGGGAATGCAGAAACAAAGGAGAAGCAATCAAGAAGTCAAGTCAAGGCAAGGTCCTGGTTCCTCCTGAAAGGTACGTAACAATACCTTTCAGTTCTGTAGAAACTAAGGTCCTCACTGAGGTAAAGGATGGTAACTTCAGATTGAGCCCTTGATTCCTGGAATACACCCTGTTTCCTCACCATCACCCAATTAGAAGTCATACACCCTGCAGCCCTCACTCTAAATTTTACCCATAAAAATTCTCCCCCAAAACTATCAGACAGTTCCTCTTTTTATGAGCACAAGCCACTCAATCTCCTTGCTTGGCTCTGCAATAAAATTTCTCTGCTCCAAACTCAGATGTTTCCATTTGTTTGGCCTTACTGTTAGGCACACAAAGTTGAGTTTGGTGAGCCAGTCAGGAGTCTGTGTCCATGGCAGGCTGACTCCAGCCAGGAGCAGCCTCTTGAGTCTCTAGCAGCTGCTGGAGCTCATTTTGCTCTGGGGAAGATATAGGGACTCTTCCTGACAGGCCCCAGCCACTTCATCATGAGGCTTTTTGGAGCTACAATCCATTCTGCATCACTTGGGGGTGATTTGCTCCAGTTTGTGCAGGGTGAAATTTTCTCTCTATTCTATCCAGGCTCATTCCCTTGCAGGAACTGAGCCACTTTGGGCTCATTGTGAGCCAATCTGGGCTTGAGGCAGGAGGCATATTCTCCTACCACCACCCCTCACCTTCCCACCCCCAGGTAAAGCATTTAGAGATTCATTCTCTATTGACAGAAACTCCAAGGCAAGAATAGCAGGGCAATTAAGACAAGGAGGCTGGGCCCTGCTCAGACCAAAGTCTCATTCCCAAAGTCAGGAGACCTCCTTGACCACACAAGTGCAGAAAGTTTCCTTGGAGGTCAAAGGGGAGTGATGCTAACTAATGCCAGGCTACCCAGATGCCTCTTTGATAAAATCCATCTTGGCCAAGAAATGCTTATACACATATAGGAGGAATCTGAGATATACCAAATATGGACTGTGAACCAGGCATATCAAAATGACTGGCCAAAGGAAACATGGAAGAAATACCCCATAAAAAAATTCAAGCTACCATAAGGATGCTACTCAGCAACTCTCTCCCTGAGTCTGCCTGTGTATCTATCCACACATACTGTATACTCTTTTTCCTCCTAATAAATACTTTGCTTGCTTCACTAATTTCCGTCTTTGTGGAAACTCTTTTCTGCAAAGCCAAAGGGCCAGGGCCCTTGTCACTGACCACGGGTCTAGTGGCTAGGATCTGGCGCTTTCGCTGCTATGACTCAGCGCAGTCTCTGGCTGGGAGCCCAAGCCTTGCTCCAAGACATTACAGGCTGAGGCCACCCAAGAGCCGGCTCATCGCAAGCCACTCTGGATCCTTCTTTCAAGAGCTGGGCCTCCACCTCGGAGCGGGAGTAACGCTTTGACTACCCTCTTCCGATCTTCTGTCTGTGTGAACACACCTCCTTAGTTGTCAGTGTTTTTGTGTGTACTGTTTTGGGAAGAGCCACTCTGGCTTGTGCAGGATGGGAAAATCCTACCTGCACCATCTGGGCTCACTTTACTTCCATGGACTGAACCATTCAGGACTGAGTATGAGACACTCTAGATTCATTCTCTTTCAGGAGCCAGGTCAATCTGAAAGTCTCCATCTGGCACTGGAAGTGGAACTTTGGGGCTACAACTTGTCTGATCTCCTATTGGTGGAAACCAATTTCTTATTTTTCAGTATGTGTATGTGTATCCGTACTGGATTGGCTGGTTGAGACATCTATGGCCTTTGAGCCCTGACAATGGTCTTTTCCTTTATTGCATTGTCTTTGAATACAGTGGAACATCGTTTGGAAATTTCCCTTTTGAGGCCTAGGGAACTGCAACCCTGAGAGACTGTTGTACACTGTGTTGATTTGCTAATTGGCCATGAATAATTAAGTATGGGTGACCAGAGGGCTTTCATCTTACTTCCTGCAGGGTATTTATGCTCCGCTGGATGAAACTAATCCAGATTTCTCTTCCTATACCATTGACATGTAGATCAACTATTTGGTTTTATCGAACTTTAAACTAATCATAGTCTAACTTAAATTTTATTGATCACAGCAGTCGGTGTTGCGGTTTATTAAACATGCCCTCTACATCTACTTTCACGATTCAAGAGTGTAGTACATTTAAGAGTCAACATGGAAGCACCTATGGCTCACACATCCAAAGTAAAAGTAGGTAGTATTCACTGTGGAGGTGATTTCACACACAGTCATGGACTCCTGACAAACAGAATTTTGAAAACTGTATCAGATTTAAGAACACCAACAGCAACCTCATCACGTATTACCAAGTATCCAACTGTCTGAGTCAATATTCACAACCGGAAAATCACAATAATGAGGAATACGGAAGTTGGCACATCAGGGACAATGACTCCAAATTTATTGGGGGTACCAAGCAATCAACTTACAGAGCTCAAAAGAAGTCCACAAGCTCCTGGCAAACTGTCAAATATACTCACCTTTTGACCCTCAGCAGAAATAGGTTTCTGAGTGTGCCGCCCTCAACACATAAAATGTCAGGTCCTCAGCTGAAACTTTCCTCCCTTTCACCTCAGCAACAGCCCAAACCAAGAGCACCACCACCTCAGACTCTAACTTCACCCTCCCCGCACTCTCAGGGGCAGATCCCCCGGCTCACCTTGGGCTGGGGCCACCGCCGCCGCCGCTGCCGCTGCCGCTGCCGGCCCGCGCTGGCGACCACCGCGGCCCACCCCGCTACCCCCACCCACCCTATCCAACCCCAGCTCCTTACCGCCACCAAGAGCAGGAGGACCAGCACAAGCCCAGGAGCATCACCGCTGCAGCCCCTCGGGGGACGGGAGGCCTCAGGCGGGTCGCGGTGGAAGCGCTGCGCGGCTGCCACTGCGCCCAAAAGGTGTGCCCCCGGGGACGGCGGGGGTGGCCCGAATCCTGCTTGGGCTGGACGTGCAGGGTCCCGGGGGCCTCGGTGGCAGCGCTGAGGCCCGCGAGCCTAGACTAAAAGGGTGGTAGGGTCGCGGGAAGAGGAGATCGGCAGGTGGCAGGCAGAGAGGAAGAAGAAAGGCTTCCCTGACCGGGAATCGAACCCGGGCCGCGGCGGTGAGAGCGCCGAATCCTAACCACTAGACCACCAGGGAGCGTCGGCCGAAGGCCCTCGCGCGCTCCTGCTGAACCCGGCGCCTCCATGCCACCCGCCCCGCGCCACCTCGGTGCCCACACCCGGCCTCTGCAAGCCCAGCCGCCCGCCGGCCCTGCCAGTCCGCCTGCCCTAGCGAGCCGTCTGGCGTTCGGCGCCCTCAAAACACTGCGCGCGCCGCCGGCTTCTCGCGCACACGCCAAAACCCAAGGGCCAGCCGGCTCCCGGCTCGCAGCCCTCTGCCCCACGAACGGCCCTGCCCGGGAGGGCGGTGGAGCCCAGCAAAAGGTCGGGCCGCTGCGTTGGCCGGGAATCGAACCCGGGTCAACTGCTTGGAAGGCAGCTATGCTCACCACTATACCACCAACGCTGCACAGCCCGGGCCGCCGCCGCCGCACGCCGGCCCCGGGCTCGCCCCAGCACACTCTCGCCGCCGCCGCCGCCGCCGCCGCCGCCGCCGCATCCCTGCCCCGACGCCCCGTCAGCCGGCGGCTCTGCGCCCCCGCCCGCGCCACCAGCAGCCGCGCGCCGCCCCCTCCGCGCCAGCGGGACGCACCTGCCGGGGTGCACCGGCCCGACCGCCCCGGGGCGGCGCTCCCGCGGCCCTGGCGGCCCTCCGGCCCTCGGCTCCCCGCCCCCGCCCCGCCCCCGCGGGGGCAAGGCGGCGCGCGCCGCTTCCAGCACCCAGCTGGCCGAAGCCCTTCTCCGGCGCGCGCTGGGCGTGGCCGCTTCCCACGACGACGGGGGACGCGGGACCCACCGGTCTGCGCCGAGCTGCGCCGCGGGGCCGTCGCGAGCCGAGGAGCGCGCCGAGGCAGCCACCGGGGGCGCGCGGGCGGCCCGCAAGATGCGGCTGCGGTCGGGCAAGGCCGTGGGGTCGCCAAGGAGGCCCTCGCTCCGCCGTGGCGCCCGAGCGCCCGGCGACGACAGAGGGCTCGGGCTGGAGGGCTGCACGGGGAGAGGGGCTCGACGGTGGGGAGGCCGGGCGCCGCCCAAAGGCGGAGGGCCGAGACGAAGGGCCCCTGGGGGCCGGGCTGCAGGCCAGAGAGCGGCCGCGGCCACCAAAAAGGGGGCGTTGCCTCCCCGTCGGGGAATCGAACCCCGGTCTCCCGCGTGACAGGCGGGGATACTCACCACTATACTAACGAGGACGGCGGCGACCTTTTCGCCGCCCGGCCGCCCTCGGGCTCTCGGGCTGCCTGCCGACGCCTCGCCCTGCCCACGCGGCTCGGACCCCGACGCGACCGCCTCGCTCACAGCGGCGGCCCCCGCCCGCCACAGGGACCCGGCCCCCGGGGCCCTGCAGACTCCCGGGGCGCGCCCCCTCCTGCCGGCCACGCGGCTGTGCAGCCGGGAGAAGGGGGCCCGAGAAGGCAGGCGAGGCCGCGAGGACACGGCGGGGGTGGGGGGGCGCGCGCGCCGGCCCGCGTCCGGCGAGGAGAGGCGCGGGGGCGTGGGGGCCGGGCCGCCGAGGGCCCGGCTGGGCCCGGGCCGCGACCGGCGGCGGAGCCAGGCGCCTCGGCCGGCCGCCGCGCGCCGGCTCCTGCGCTCACCCGCACCAGACGGCCGTCCGCCCGCCCGGCGCGCCGCACCGCGCGGCCCGCCGAGGGCGCCGAGGCTCGCGCCGCGTCGGGCCGCAGCCAGGCGAGCGGCCACGCGCCCGCCCAGGCCCGCCGTCAGGATGGCCGAGCGGTCTAAGGCGCTGCGTTCAGGTCGCAGTCTCCCCTGGAGGCGTGGGTTCGAATCCCACTCCTGACAAGCCAGCCTTTTGGCCCGCCGGACAAACGCACCCGTCCCCCGCGCGCGCCTGCCTCTCTGCACACACGCGCCTTTGCCCCCGCCCCCGCCGCCGCCACCCCGCCCCGGGAACCTTCAGTCCTTCTCCGCGCACCTTTCCTCCCCAGCTGGCTGCGGCTGCGGCTGCTGGGCGTCCTGCCTCCCCGCCTCCCCCTCGCCCACCCTCCCGCTCCCGCTTCCACGAAGCCGCCCCGTCGCGTCCCCGCCCGCGGGTGGCAAGTCCTCCTCGCTTCGCGGGCGCTCCGACTTCTGCCTGCGGAACGGCCGACTCGCTCCCGCAGCCTGGCCTCCACGTGCGCCCCCGGCAGCTCTGCCTCCGACCGGCACCCTGTCCCCCGCGCCCGCGACCCCGCCCGCCTGCGCGCCCCAGCCACACCGAGGCGGCCGAGCACCCCCGCCCTGCGCGCCAGGGGGGTGCTGCGTGCCCTCGAGTCTTCTCCGCCTCGCGGCCTTGGCCGGCCACACCTGCCTGCCTCTCGCCCGGATCGCGTGCCACCCAGCCTTCCTGCTGGCCAGCGAACCCCGGCCGGCCGTGCACGAGTCCGGCCCGGGGAGGGGGCTCCGCCGGGGCGTGAGCGGAAGCCTAAGTGCCCGTCCAGCCCACCCACAGGCGCCCGGCCCGCGCCCCCGACCTCGGCGCCACCGCGCCCGTGCCCGTGGGAAGCCGCTGCACGGGCCGGAGCCAAGCCCGCCCTGGCGCGCTCCCTGCCTCGGCCGGCAGTCCCCTAGCCAGCAGCCGCTCTGCCAGAGGGCTCCTCCTCGCCGCCAGCGGGGTACCCCGTCAGAGGCGGGCCCCTCGGGAGCGCGGTCGGCCGGCGCGCACGAGCCAGGCTCACACGCCTTCGCGTCCTCGGGCCTGAGCGCGGCTCGGGGCGGCGGCGGCGCCGCGGGGCGTCGCGCTCCCACGCTCGCGCAGCCGGCACAGCCCGAGCCCGGAGTCCCGGCCCCGCCGGCTCGCGCGCGCCCCACCGCGCCCCGGCCGGATAGCCACCCCACAGCCAGAGGGACTTTGGGGCGGGACCCGGCGGTCGCCGAGAGGAGCGTCGGCGCGCGGCGGCAACGACCACGCAGGGCCTGCCCTGACTGGGATGCCGGCGCCGGCCGGACGGCGTCGGCTCCCGGGCCCCTCGGGCGACACCGACAGCGTCGCGGCGGCCGTGGTCGGCGCACAGGGCGCGGGACGGCCGAGTGGGCCCGCGGCCCGCCGCCTCGGGGTCCTTACGAGAGCGCCGCGCCCTGGGGTCCGGCCCGTGCCCGGATCCTGGCTTTCAGGTCGCCCGTCGTCGTCTCCTGCTCCGCTGGCGCAGATGGATGCCCACGGGCGGGCGGGCAGTGAGCAGTGACGGGCGGGTGGCGGCGAGCACCTCTGGGGCAGCGTCGGGCAGCGGCGGCCACCGGTGCATGGGTGGTTCAGTGGTAGAATTCTCGCCTGCCACGCGGGAGGCTCGGGTTCGATTCCCGGCCCATGCAGCCCCAGCGTCCCTTTTGGTCCCGCACTGCAGCCCCAGAGCCGAGCTAGGTCGGCGCGCTGAAACGCGCTCGAGGCAGCGCTCCTGCGACCGCCGACCGCCGGCCGCTACCTGCCTCCCGCTGCCTCTCCCACGCAGACGCCCCCGACCCCACCCCCCAGCCACCGCCACCCCCCAGCCACACGCACACGCACACGGTCCCGCCGCCAAGCCTCCGTGGCCCCAAACCCTGCGCGCTCAGGCGCCCCTGCGCCCAGACACCTCCCTTGTGTTTGCTCGCTTCCTCGCCCGCCCGGACCCAGCCGCTGGCTCAGGGATTGCGCTGTGAGGAGTACCCCACCCCTGGCACCCGCCCGCCGCACCTCTTCACCTTGCACCACGCCCGACCTCAAGCCCCCCGGCTCCCTCTCCCCACACTCCGGACATCAACCACACTACGTTTGCACAGCCGGGAGCAAGGAAGTTGCCACATCTGCCAAGGACACCTCCCTCTTCCCTGGAGGGCCCCTGGAGCGTCGGCTCGCGGGAGGAGTTCCAAAGAAGTCCACCAGCTCCCGGCAACGTGTGCTGTCCGTTCGTCTTTGGTCCCTCGGCAGAGAGAGTTTTCCAACGGCAACGCTCTCACCACCCCCTGCCCTGAAACCCTCTTGCCCGCCTCACCTCAGCATCAGCCCTGCCCCAGGAGCACCACCACCTCAGCCCGCACCCTCACCATCCCCCTACTGCCCCAAACGCACCCATCCCAGCCCTGCTCCCCGCCTCCCCCATCTCCATCCCCCCACGCCCCCGTTCCTCCCTGAGCCTTTCCGAATGCTCCTCTTGTCTGGGAACCTGCCTTTGCATTTGTCCCACCGGCCTGCCTCTCCCCAGCCCAGCCCAGCCCACCCCAGCCCACCCTCGGCCTGCTCCTCTTTCTACTTTTTCCAATGCGAGTAGAACTGATTGACATTCCTGGGATCGTTTCAGGTGCCCAGCAAAGTGATTCCGTTCCCTGTTCTTTTGCAGGTGATTTTCCATTGTCGTTTAAGGCGAGATACGAATACCGCGCTCACGCTGCAGAGTGAAGCTGTGTCGCTTGTCTACTGTAAGTCCGGTGTTTCCTATCTCTTGATCCCACTGCACCTGCAAGTCCGTCCCCCGCCTTTCCCCTTGGCTGGCCCTATGTACCTTTCCTACGTCTGAAAGTCGGCTGCCCCTTTGCACATAGATTCACTTGTACCCGTTGTGAGATTCCACGAAGCTCTGTCCCTCCCCACCCGACTCACTTCACGGCGTGGACCCTTCTGCGGGTCCGTCTG
Source organism: Antilocapra americana (assembly GCA_007570785.1). NCBI lineage: Eukaryota > Metazoa > Chordata > Mammalia > Artiodactyla > Antilocapridae > Antilocapra > Antilocapra americana. The sequence continues at coordinate 4,186 of ML660219.1, read as the reverse complement.
GCGTTGCCGCCAGCGCAACGGCTGCTCCCTCTTGATGGCTGCGTCGTATTCCACAGTACAGGTATACCCCACCTTCGTGTGCCGACGGGCACGTGGGCGTTTCCCATGTCTTGGCTACGGCACAGAGGGCTCCGATGACTCTGGGGGAGGCCTGCCTCTCTTCCCATTTAGGGATTCTGCCTTTTCCCGATGGGTACCCAGGATTGGGTTTGCTGGATCATACGGTAAGCTCTTCTTCCTATTGCTGGGCTGATCCTCGACCGATCGTCGTCCACGTAGTCGTAGTTGCTCTGGAAGTGTAGTTGATCTACAACCTGGGGTCGCTTTCCGCTGTCCGGCGCGGCGGTTCAGTCCTGTGTGCGCAGGGTGATGTTTTCAGATGGGTTTCCTTTCCAGGTGATGACAGGACATTGGCTCCTACTCCCTGTGGTGGCCCGTGCATCCCTGTTGCTCCTCTCCTTTCTGTGCAGTGCTAGCACGGTATACCCATTGAGTCCAGCTCCTCCTTCATCCCTCCGGCCCCGACTTTGCCCTTGGGAAGCCCCAAGTTGCTCTCCTGTGCCTGGGAGTCTGTCGCGGCTTGGCACAGGGATTCGTTCGTACAACACTTCAGATTCCACCCGTCTGTGACCTTCTCTCTCTGACTTCCCTCGCCAAGGGTGAGATTCTGCAGCTGCAGCCGCTGTTGCTGCCAGGGACACTATCTGACTCTCGTGGATGGCTCAGTGACACGCCACTCGCTCCCTTTCGCTCACGTGGGTGAGCCGCTGGGGACGGGCACTTGGGTTGTCTCCTCGTCTCGGCGATGGCAAACGGTGCAGCTATGACCGTGGGGGTTGCACGTGTCTTTCGGAATTCAGCGTTGTGGCTTTCACGGATAGGTACCCAGGGTTGGGATTGTGGTAGCTCGCCTGTTTCCCGCTTCTCTGGCTGCCTATTTATTTGGTTTTCTTTTTCAAGCTTCCTCCAGTGTCATAGTAGCGGTTGTGGTGGAAGCAGAGTGGATTTCCAATATCGCGCTCATTTCCGAAGGCCCGCAAAGTGATTCTGTTTCCCGTGTACAGACCTCAGATTTCAGACATGTTTTCAGATTCTTGTCCGTCGGAGGTTGTTCCAGGCTACTGACTCTCAGTCCCTGTGTTGGCCAGGGTAACCTTGTTGCTTCTCCCTTTACCCACGGTCCTGCGTATCCGTTCGTGGCAGCTCCACATTCACGCCTCCACCGCTGCCTTTCCGTTCGCGCCACCCTAAGGTGGTTTTCTGCATGAGCCGCTTTCTCTCCGGCAGATGGGTTCGTTGTGCGTTAGTTTGCACGTTCCGCATGCCTTTGTCCGCCGCGGTCTGACATTCTTCACCAAGTGGACGCGTCTCTAGGTCCAACATTGCTTGTGACATATGGCAACCCTTTCCTTTTCTCTTTCCGACTCAGTGATGTGTCCATGCGACATCTATGGCACATCTTCTTGTGGCCGCCATCTGTGGATGGGCACTGGGGTGTGCTCCGGGTGTTGGCTGCGGCAAACACTGCTGCTATCTCTTCTGGACACGGCGGTGTACGGACCTTTAGACCTCTCCGGGTGTGTACTCTGCGGGGATGTACCCTGGAGAGGGTGTGCCCAGGCCTGTGGGAGCTCTCCTTGCTCCTCATGAACTCTCAGCCAGCCCCGCTCCCAACCACCACCCGCCAGCCCACCCTGAGGCCCCAGCAACGTTACACCGGAGACTGGACATTTGCTCCTGAGGAGTGGTGACTTTGGTCTCCGGGGCAGTCCGGTGGGCCCACCCATTTCGGGCCGGGTCTGGCCCCGTCGGGCACTCCGTTTCTGTCGTTCGCCTGCCTGCGTCCTGGCCACCGTCCAGAGCCCCCGCCCACCGCTGAGCCCGAGCACCCTGCAGCACGGCGCACCAGTGTGGCACCCAGGCTCAGCCGCCACCCCGCCCAAGTGGAGTCCTCTCCCCCGTCTTCCTGACGCCAGAACCCCTCGCTGTCACCGCCTGCCATCTGCCTCTCCTGCCAGAGTCCGGGCTCGGCCCCATGCACCTGCCCCCACCCATCCCTCTGGACCCCCGGCCGGCCAGGGCATCTCTCACACGTGCTGCCCCTGCCCTGCCCTGGTGTTCACCAGTGCTTTAGGCCTCCCTCAGGCTCCTCAGACCCACCCCTACTAGGCGCCCACCCCGTCCGCAGATCTGTCCCAGCCTCACACATGTGCCTGGCATGGCATCGCCCCCGCCCCATGCTTCTGCAGAGGCCCTGCTCCCGTGACCTGCCGGTCTTTCGGCCGGGTCCCCGCGAGCCCCACGCCTCCCCATCCCGCCCGAGCTCCCCTCAGACGCCCCGCCCAAGCACCCCTTGTCCTGGCTCCCAGCACCGGGCTCGCCGCCGCCGCCCCCTCTCCCTGCGATCGCTCTGCCCCGTTCCCAGATCCACGAGGGGCGGCCACCAACCTTGACCCCAAGCACCTCCGTCGCGCACTCTCACCCATCCACGCCGATGCCCACGGCCCCGGCATGGGCGACCAGGAAACCTCCTGCGGCGACCGCACCCGTCTGGCCACAGGGGCTGCTTTGCCACGGGGGACTCGGCTGTCTCCCATGGCACCCGAGTGGGCCACCCTCGCCCACCCTCCCTCGCCGCCCGTCGGTGCACGTCGTCAGCCCCCGCCCCCGCCCCCGGCCCTCGCAGAAGCCCTGAAGGACACAGTCCTTGGTGAAACCCTTGGGTGACAGAAGAGCCCGAGGTCGGGCTCAGAGGAGAGTGGGGAGGGCGATCACCCTCGGGGAGAGTTCCTAGGGGAAGACGAGGAAACGTTGGGGACAGGGATGGAGTGGATCCTGGATGGACGGTTTGGAGAGAATGGGAAACTCTTAGATGTCATAACTGGGTGAGGGGTGCGTGGGACAGGGCGCTGTGTGTGTGTGTGTGCGGGAACGCGCGCCCGAGTGCCCACCTTCCGTTAGCAGTGGGGGAGGGAGATCCGGGTAAATCTTACCTCACTCCGGTAGGATTGAGGGCTGTGGTCAGGCAAGGGAAACACCACGCTGGTCGGGTCGTCCACCCTGGCAGGCATCGCTGCCTCGAGCGCCTCTGCCACCTCCCGGCTGGCGGGCTAGGTTTTCCCGGCCGGCCTGCCCCGCCGGGATCTGCCTGCTCTCTCACTTCCACCGCACGGTGGGGTGACTCGCGGCACAGGTCCACATGCATCTTCAGCCCTGTGCCTCCCGGAGAGCGAAGAAGAACTAAAGAGCCTCTTGATGAACGTGGAAGAGAGTGAAAACATTGCCTTCAAACTCAACATTCAGAAAACTAACATGGCATCCAGTCCCATCACTTCATGGCACACCGATGGGGAAGCAATGGCAACCGGGAGACACTTCATTTGGGGGGGGGGCTCCCAAATCACTGCAGACAGTGGCTGCGTTCATGAAGTTAACAGACGTTCGCTCTCCGGGAGAAAAGCTACGAGCAACCTAGATGGTCTGTCGAAAAGCAGAGACGTGACTCTGCGACGAGGGTCCGTCCCGTGAAAGCTACGGTTTCTCCAATACGCACGTACAGATGTGAGTTGGAGTAGAAAGAGCTGAGCGCCGAACAACTGATGCTTTTGCACTGCGGTGTTGGAGAAGACTCTTGAGGGTCCCTTGGACTGCAAGGGGATCAAACCAGTCAATCCAAGAGGAAATCAGTCCCGAATAGTCACTGGAAGGACTGATGCTGAAGCTGAACCTCCGATCCTCTGGCCACCCGATGCGAAGGACTGACTCACTGGTAAAGACCCCGATGGAAGGCAGGAGGAGACGGGGGCGACACGACAGAAGAGGAGACGGTGGGATGGCCTCACCGACTCGATGGACGTGAGTCTGAGCAAGCTCCGGGCGTTGGCGACGGACAGGGAAGCCTGGGGTGCTGCAGGGCACCGAGCGACTGAACCGATGCCGAGGCCTCCCGGGCACCGGGGTCCGCCTCCCAGAGCCCACTCAAGACCAGAACGCTCTTGGAGTCCCCAGCGGCGCACGGGAGCCACAGCCAGCCCGGGACCTGGCACGCACTGGCCAGGCCACCCAGAGAGGTGGCTGGCACGAGGGACATGGGAAGGGAGGCCTGCCCGTGGCCACTGGGCCCACTCCCAGAGGCAGACCCCCCGCCCTCGCCCCCCACCCCCTTCGCTCACCTTGGGCTGGGGCC
>SRVM01002006.1:0-14642 GCA_007570785.1 Antilocapra americana | reverse complement strand
AGAGGCAGAATCTCCCTTGCGTGGGGTCCTCAACAGACCTCCAATAGCCTTATTTCATTTTTTAAAGTATTCATTTTTAAAAAATATCCTTGTGGTATAAACTTAAAACTTAGCAGTTCTGTTACAGTCTTCCTAATAAAAAGTTTTCTTTCCTTTCTGATCTGTGAAGTACCAACTGTGACGATCACTGTTCTAATATACCTCATAGTGTTGCTGACACTTCATTGAACTTACTCAATAAAAATAATGAGGCATCTGCCCTGTGCCCAGCAAGCACTTTCCAAGGGTTGGGGAGTACAATGAAAACACACCAAAAGATGCACAGCTGGTAGGCACATTCTTTTAAAAAGCCTTTTACACTTCGACCGATAGTTTATTCTCAGTGTCAACACTTGCCAATTAATGACCATGCTGGGTAGGAAGCTCATTAAACACCCAGGAGCCAGGGTTCCTGGAAGGATATCCCATTCTCCCTTGAACAGTCCTCCACCCTCTCTGGGTCTCAGTTTCCTCGTCTGTAAAATCACGGACAACTGACGACACTTCATTCCTGGAACCCAAGCCTATCGAGAGGGATGGAAACACCACTCCGAGGCCTGGATGACGGACCAGACGTAAAGGAGACTGTGTCACTGCTGCTTTTCAGCCACACAGACAAGTACAGTGAAGGAAGGAGCCCTGGCCCTAAGGCATTTGCCTAGGGGTCTAGTCTGGGGAATTCTTACACATCAGGAGACGGCTCCGAGCTGGACTTCCACAAACAAGACCATCCATGCAGAGGACAAGCCTGCGGAGCTCTGGGCCCATCAGCCACAGGAGGAGACTGCCTCCCGACAGCCAGCAGCATTTACAAGTGACCCCTAAGGCCTTCACCAAACTACAGGGCCACCTCTGGGTTTTCTGTTCCCCTCACTTTTCTGACTCTTTTCTTAAAAAAACACACATTTCTTCACAGAATGCCACAGTGGAAGGAAAATAGGCCTTCGATTTTTAGACCTCAATTTGAAAAACAATCGGAGCTTTTTTTTTTTAATTAAAGCACCACATAATTTAAAATTTTTACACCTTCTAAGTATTCAGTTCCAAAACACCACACTTATTGCACAGGGTCCCCATGGAAAGGCCCCCTCTCAGCAGCACAGCCACAGATTCCACCATGAAAGGGCAGCAGGGTGCCCTCCTCCCTTCTTTTCTGTCTGGGTGGCCACCAGGTTTTTAAATCCATACATCCTACTAAGTTTCTTAAGGTGCAGTTCGTGGACCCTTCCCCTTCCCATCCCAGCAGAAGGTCAAGGGCCTCCTGGGCTGTAAACGGCAGGTAGCCGGCCAGAGTAAGGGTTGTGGAGTCCCAGCCGGTGAAATCACCAGGCAGGCTAAACCCCTTGGACTTCCTGAGGACCTCGCTGCAGGCACTAGGCTGTTTGGGAAAACCGTGCGGGTCTGAGCTTTATGTGAAGGGGTAAAGGCCTTGACCGCAATGGCGAAGCCTTTCTGCAACTGCCAGGTTAGGGGGCTCCGAGACGACAGAGAGGGCCTGCTCCACCCTGCGCCACGGAGCCCCAGTTCCCTTACCTGTGGTCCGCACCCCTCCGCTCCGCTCACTGGATGCCGATCAATGGGGACCCAGGAGCCCACGAAAATGGCGTTCCCAGCCGCAACAGAGACCTCTGAGACCTGGGACCCACTGCCTAGGTGCTCGGAGGAGGCGCGCTCCGTTCCCGACGCGCCCCGGGCCCTCTCCGCCGCGGGGGCCGGGTGTGCTCCGACCGTACGCCCAGTTCTGGGAGAGGCGCGCGAGGCTCTGGGCGTGTCCAGGTGAAAGGCAGCCAGGGCGCCGGCAGGGGAGCTCTGCTCCTACCCCACTTCGGAGAGGAGTGTGCAGGCCGCTGGTGCACCCAGGTTAACTGCAGCCAGTGCCCAGGCCAGGTGCACTCCTCCCATACGCCCACCTCCAGGAGAGGCCCACAGCCTCGCTACTGCCGCCAGGTGAAGTCCATCCAGGAGCAAATCCACCCCACCGAGACAACCCAAGCTTTTTATCAGCTGATCTGTCTATAATTCAGGGATTAAACTAGGACTACAGAAAGGAAAGACGACCTGACCTAGGATGGCCTTGATATTCTACAGAACCAGAGAAAATTGGTTAAAATAAAATTTTTCCTTGGAAATTGTAAAGCTGGTTCTTTTGCATATGCAATTAAAAACAATTATCTTGTTAAAAAGGACTGCCTAGGGCAAGGCTTGAAGTTAACCCTTTCCTTGAAAATCAGTGACCACTTTGCCTGAGATCTCAGCCTTGGGCAAATGAGAACTTCAAGCCTCCCCGCCCCCCCCACCAATTAAAAAAAAAAAAAACCGGAGGTCAAAGGGATATTTTAAATCTTAGGTGCACAACTAGAAGATCTCTGTCTTTCTGTCTGTGGATTTATGTATGTCTCAGTATGAGTCTTCTGTTTTTTGATAATATTGCTGAAGTTGTAAGTGAGCTCTTATTTAAATAATCTAAAGAAAAGGAAGCCCTTACAAATCAAACAGTTCTAAATATAAGAAAAAAAATCGACCTAAATGAATTTTACATTCATGTGAATTGGGAAATAGTCAGTATTAAATCTCTAGTATTTATTTTTTTCACCACTCTACTATAGACATGTCTAAGAGTCATTAACATTAAGCATAAAATTTTCATAGTGCCTAGGTTTATTATAAGTTAAATACTGCTATATTGTTATATCTGTCACAAGCTTGTCAACAAAGAAAATACCTCTAAAAACAAACACATCCTTAAAAATGTAAATGCAATATGAGCTTTTAGATAAGCTATTAAAAATAATTACACTTTAAAATATCTGTCTATAATAGTCTCAATTGAAGGCAGAGTGTTGTAGCCACGCACTCCGGGAAGCAAACTCACTCAGAAGGACAATGCAGATAGTGAAGTGCAGTTTATTACACTGGCGGGCCCAAGGCAGAGTCTCCTCTTAGCCAAGGACCCCGACCAGCATTTGTGAGGATCTTTTATACCCATGTTTACGTGTATAAACCCACCAACCCAAATCACCCAGAACTTACATCAACAAAGGAAAGGACAATACAATCACAATAATGAAATCATTCAAGTATCATGTGTTTGAACAGTCAATAATCAATAAGCCCAAGGTTACATTCCAAATAGTTAATAGTTGATAAGCCCAAGGTTGCTATCAGAAAGTTTATGACCTGTCCAGAGCCAGGGTTTATGACCTGTCCGGAGCCAGGGGTGATTAGTGCATGTTTTCTCTTAGGTGTTGAGTATCCTGGACATAATCTTCGAGATTCTCCTGTCCAGAGGGGGGTCTTATCCCTCCATTGTAATTTCCACAGGCACTGAACACAGAGTTCAGAGTCCACTGGAGAGGTGCCCGAGCATGATCAGCATGAACAGGCCTGAAATGGAGATCGGGCCCTATGAATTCCTTCTTCAAGAGGAGAAGGGGACAACAGAGGATAAGATGGTTGGATGGCATCACTGACTCAATGGACATGAGTTTGAGCAAGCTGCCAGGGTCCAGCCCTTGTGGGTCCGGGGGTCTTGAGGGATGAGTGGCATCGGTGAAGTACTGAGCTGAGTCAATGTGTTGATGAGGCAGTCTCTCTCATTTATTGTTGTTGGTTTACAGTTTTATAGCCAAAAATCGTCCCCATTACATCACCTATCATTCTATATAATCTTTTATTTTCTATCTTCCATAGCAACCTTATCATTGAGCTCATTCCTCAATCTATCATCGAAACATTCTCCTTGCAGAAGTCAGATTTCTGCGTAATTAGATTTAACAATAGTATGTTTACTATTTGAATGTCTTCAGCATACTTCATTCAATCATGATAAGTACATCAATCTAAGTAGAAAGGTTACATTTCTCTTATCAGGTGCAGCTATGTAGAAGCTAGAGGGAAGGGCTTAAGCTTGAAATTGTTTTATTCTAATAACCTCAACCACTACCTGTCTCATTCTGTTCTGACTCTCCAGTTCTTACGAGGAAAGAGGACAAAGAGACAATCTAGCAGCACTGTTTTGCAATAAACCCCTATTAACCTTATATAACTACTTGAATGAATTCCTATGTCTACACTATCCTAAAGCAATCAGTGTCTCCAACTATGCTGGCCACAGATATGAGCATTCCTAAGTCCCATTCCACCCTGGTCTCTTCAAGGAAGGGAACCTCCACCGTGGAGTGGTCAGGGGAGTGGGAGGTGGAAAGGTGATCCAAGTATGAGCCCTTCTGGTGGTGGCCTTGCCATGACCCCAAGAGAACTCTTGGTAAATTCTCCAGTAATGAGTAGGAAGTGTAGTAATCTATTTAAATGTCCCTTTTATTCCTCCTTTGTCCTCAGGGAAGGGAATTCACCTTCCTGCATCCTCTGGTCGATAAGGTCTAGGGGAAATTCTCTTAGGACGAATTCTTTCTAACTGGAACTGACCTACTGAGATGAACTAATGTTCTGAGCATGAACAGAACTCTCCAAAAAAAAACCAGGAGGGGCCTTGCCCGGGATGCCCCGATAAAGAAAGTCCACTTTGCAGTTTCCTTCTTAGTCTCGTGACCTTGTAATCCGAGCAAAGGGGCATCCTGCGGCTCCTGGCAGCAAGCCCCAGGAGTTGGTGATGGACAGGGAAGCCTGGCATCCTGCAGTCCATGGAGTTGCAAAGAGTCAGACACGACTGAGCAACTGAACTGAACTGAACTTACAATAGTTTCTCCAGATTTGAGTTACCTGAATTTCTATCGTTGTGCTAAACTAAGTGATGACAGTCTGTTAAATAGCTAGGTCATTTCCAAATAAATGACCTGATCTGAAACATTCACTACTTGACAGGAATTTCCTCTTACACAGAAACTAAGATTTTTGACTATACATGAATAGTGTCTGATGCCATCCTAAGATGTTCACTATAAGAAAGCAAATTTTTTTGTTAGATAGTATCACTGATGCGTATGTTCACCAGTCTATAGAATGCCAATATAAGAGTCAGTTCTTGGTTTCTAAGGTAAACATATGTCTTGTTATTAAAGAAGGTATGAGGAATGAAATTACATTTTATGAAGGAAAAAGAAATAGTTCTGACTTACAGGTAGCAGTTTCAGGGTGGGAGAAGCAAAGGAATGGGTACAGAAAGGGTTAAGGAGGTTTTATGGAAAGTGGACCCCTAGAAAAGAGTTCTGTGCCTAGTACAAGTTCTCTTGAGATGTTGACCTAATGCTAATAATATAAAATTGATCGTTCTTTTCCCTATTCTAACAAAACCAACTAACTAGAAATCAATTTTAATAACTACTACTAAAATAAGGCCCTCATCAATAAGTGGAGATGTATAGGAAACCCCATGATAATCTAAAAACCATCAAACATAAAATGATGGTTAAACTTTTAGTTTGTGTAATAAGATGATGACCATGAAAGCAAAGCCAGTGATCATGTACAGACCATGGAAGCCTGTGGCTGTCATGAATTTTATTGTAAAAGCCACTTTGTAACATCCTGAGGCTTTCAGAAGTGTAGCCTGAAGAGACTGCAATAAAACAGGTTTGAAGGATATTCTGACAATTTCCATCTACCATTCTGTGATGAGCTCAAACAATACATACTCCCAAGAACAGAAGATAAAGAGGTAGGGAAGCGGTAATGACTTCTCCTGCACTTAGAGAGAACGGGCATGCTGGTGCTCAGCAACTGCCTAGAACAAGTGCAGAAGAAACACCCAAGTGAGCAAACCTTTAAAAAAAAGTCGATAAAAATGAAAACAACTGGTATTAAATAGACTTCAAAAGTACCTTCTCAGATCTCCCATCATAAGCACAAGCATAATAAAATCATTGAGTTAACATGGTCTCACACAATTAGACTAACTGATGATATTGGCTTGAGAGGCGCCTATAAGATATCAGGACTGGGATTTACTGCATGATACACATCAGTTTAGTAGGTCTCTATGTGTTATGTAAATAGAGGCTTACAAACAACGAGAATATGTAATCTCAAATAAAACAGCAAATAACACTGCAAATTCAAGAAAAACGGCTAGAATGACAATCACTAATTTCATTCAGGCCACTGATTTGGCCAGCATTGCCTCTCCCATTAAGGACACAAATACATGGCCAGTTGTGCTACTGTTGTGCCCAGGTCATGATCTCCACAAATCACCAGGAGGCCATATACCGATGCAAGCGCAAGAGGGAGTTTATAGCAGACCCGGGTCTGGACCGCACACACATACACCAACACAGCAGAGTGAAGGCAGGGGCCCCGAGCCGCATGGTACAAGGCTTTTAAAGGGAGAAGACAAAGGGAAAATGGCTACAGGTGGGGTGACATATCTTGGTGCTCTGTGATTGGTCAGGATAGGAGGGGAGGTCAGGGGCTTTACGGGTGCTAGCCCCTGATAGGTATATTTAACCGCAAGCAGTTCCCTGACTGGCATATCTTTGGCACATGATGATTGGTCGTGTCTAGGGTGATGACAGGGGGCGAGGGCTGGACTACGCTGTGGTTTTTCAGGAGCCTGGGTATTGTTTTTATCACCAGATGGCGGCTCTTTCTATAATGGAGTCGCCCAGGCTCCGTACTATTAACAATTAGTTGTATCAATGTAACTCTCACTTAGAAAAATAACCTAATACGTTCAATGTTTACTACCACAAGAATTACAATTACTGTTCCTTGTTGAAGAGAGTCTGATAGATACCCTTGTTTTATCATAGAAGCTGCTTATGACACATCCTGATGTTGGGTGGAGATGATAAATGAATGTGGTAGCAGATCTAGTGTGTCAAGCTAATAAATCAGTAATATCTTATTAGTCTTTTATAGCTATTCATGTCCAGGGTTTGCTTCAAGAGGAATTGAACTACTCATTGTTAAAGAGAAATGATCCTTTCTTCTCTGAAACATTTGTTAATCACTCAGTTGGATGTGGTGAATAAGATACTTCAGGATCTAATACATAAAATAGCATCAGGCAAAGCACAGATTTTTCATTCACTTTCTTCCTCAAAGGACGGAATATTTGTATTTGCTTGGATTTTCTACCTTGTCTTCAAGTACAATTAGTTATATATTTATATTTTTTTGAAATACAATAGAACTAAAAATATTGATATAATACTCATAAACCATGTTGGCATAGGTGGTTATCACACATGATTAACAGGAGGTTTAAACTCTCAGCTGTCAGCATAAAGGATCAATGCCATTTAGCTTCTACATGAATCTAAACCATGAACAAAGAGCATTTCTCAAAATATTTCTGAGGCAACAACAATAATGATAAGCATAAAACTATATTTTGACACGCAAATTTCTGAGCATTCCTCACAGTAAAGATCAGATTTTCAATATCAGGTTTCTTTAATGTCCTTGAATACCACTGGTTTTTATGTGTACAGAAGAAAAACGCCATGAGTGTCAAACTTGTTCACATAAAAATAGTGTATGAATTGTTATCTTCCTGACCCAGGGATCGAACCTGGATCTCTTTCATCTCCGGAATTAGCAGGCAGATTCTTTACGAACTGCATCACCTAGGGATCAAGATTCATTTCAAGAACCACTGCCATCAACTTCGACTCTTCATGGCTGAAGTAGGAGTAAGAACACTGGAAGAAGTACTCAAGCGTATATTTAGTCAAGGAAATGTTATACTGGGTACTCCAATCATTACCGGGACAAATAAGTTTCTAAGTCCTCTAATTATGATGGGTCAGAAGAATATGAAGAGTTATTACAAATTCAAGGGATGTCATGACTACATTATAAATTTGTTCATCTTATGGTACTGCTTCAAGTATGCCTACTTCAGCATGAAGTACTGGACCTAAAGGGGTGCCTACTATTCCAGCTCAAGCAGCAAATAGTAAATATAAAGCACTGATCATTGTCATTTGTTGAAAATAATCAGCAGTTTGTCAACATATGTAAAATGCCAGAACAAGCCTTGGAATGTAACTCTAAAAACCCTCTTTCGGCCAAGCTCTGAGATAAAATGCAAATCAAAACCAAAGAAAAAAAAAAAAAAACAGCATCAATGTTGTCCAGGCTCCCTCACCTTTTCTATCTGGATGGCAAGAAACATACACTGAGGCCAGGTGACTGCAGGATTTACCTGTGAACTAAAATTTGGTGGGAGAGGAGCACATCACTGACTTCCATTCACTTCATGTAGATAGGGTGTTTAAATCCGTTTTTAAGGAATTAAATCAATTTATACCTCCTTACACCTTCAAAATCTCTTGGTGTATATTAACTTAAATTCCTACTCTCCAGAACTTACAGAATGAGTGTTACAAGAGGTAAAAGTGTATAAACTATGGTGAGTAATGACAGGAAGTTTATTTACTCTGTGTTTGAATTCTCTATTTACTTTTATGTAATTGATCAGTGACACTATGTTTACTGATGTGAACATTTTAGTGCCATGTATAAATACATGTTGAGTAGTATTATGATAACTGTTAGTGTTGGCACAATGGTTATAATTTTTCCATGTCTTTTTCATATATTTCTTTTGAGATTCTGTCCCATTATACATCATCACAAGATATTAATATAGTTTCCCATACTATATAGTAGGTCCTGGTGGTTTTTTCCATATATAGTAGTATGCCTCTGTTAAGAATTCCAAAGACCTAGCTAATCCCTCCCTACCTTTTCCCTTTGGTAACTATACCTTTGTTTCCTCCTTTTGTGAGTCTAAATCTGTTTGTAAAGAAGTTCATTAGCATCATTTTTTTTTACATTCATGCCACATATAACTGATATCATATGATATATATATCATTCTCTGACTTACTTCACTTAGAATGACAATCTGTAGGTCCATCTATATGTGGCTGCAAAAGACATTATTTCATTCTGTTTTCTGGCTCAGTAATATTCCACTGTGTGTATGTGGTTACCTGTACATGGAAACACATAAATACATCACATCCTCTTCATCCATCCATCTGACAATGGACAGTTATTTAGGTTGGCTCCATGTTTTGGCTGTTATAAATAGTACTGCTATGAACATAGGGGTGCATGTATCTTTTCAAATTAGATTTTTTTTTGTCTTTTCCAGATGTCTTACCAGACATGGGACTGCTAGATCCTATGGCAATTTTATTTTTAGCTTTTTATGAAATCTCCATGCTATTCTCCATATTGGCTACATCAATTTATATTCCTACCAGCAGTACAAGATGGTTCCTTATTCTCCACAACCACTCCAGCATTTATTTGTGGACATTTTAATGATAGCCATTCTGATGGATGTGAGGTGATATCTCTTTAAAATTTATTATTTTATTTTCTTCCAAGTAAATGTCAAAACTACGGACTGTCTGTATGAGCCTTACGTATCTAAGTACTTGGTTAGTATATTTAAAAAGTCATATATTTGTCATATGACTCAATAGAGTCTTACTATATATAGTTATCCATTCAGTCGCTCAGTCATGTCCGACTCTTGCCATGGACTGCAGCACACCAGGCCTCCCTGCCCATCACCAACTCCCGGAGTTTACTCAAATTCATCTCCATTGAGTCGGGGATGCCATCCAACCATCTCATCCTCTGTCGTCCCCTTCTCCTCTCGCCTTCAATCTTTCCCAGCATCGGGGTCTTTTCCAATGAGTCAGTTCTGACTCCTGGAGTTTTCCAGGAGTTGGTGATACACAGGGAAGCCTGGTGTGCTTCAGTCCAATGGGGTCGCAAAGAGTCAGACACGACTGAGCAACTGAATTGAACTGAACTGATTACACAGACTATTTATCTGAAATGTGCAGGCGCACCTATGTGTGTCATTGCTCTCTGTTTCCTTCCTGTAATGATGGAAATACAGATTAAAATCACAACGCAATCTTTGGTCACATTCACTAAGTGATTATAATCAATATCAAAATATTAACAGCAATGTAGAAAATCAGAAACCTTACACTTTGCTTGTGGATATGGAAAATAGTACAGACTATATGTACAATAGTTTGGCATTTCCTCAGAAAGATAAAAATATACTTACCGTTTACTTCATCAACTCCACTCCTGGACATACACATCTATGAACTGAAAACAGATTTTTAAACAACAGCTGGTACACAAACATTCATAACAACATTATTCACGACAGCCCAAAGGTAGAACCCATTCACTGAACAGCAGAGGATGAATGAATATGCAAAACAGGATACAAGCAAAAGCTTCAACAATATTCTACCATACAAAAAGCATAGTGAAATGGTGTAACCACTTTGCAAGACGTTACAGAAATTCCTCAAAACTAATGAATGGAATTAACATACAATTTGTCAGTCCCAATTCAGATTATGTACTTTAAAGGTTTGAAAAAATGGGCTGAAAGAAATAAACATATTTCTACACTTCTATTCAACAGCATTATTCACACTGGCCAAAAAATGGAAGGAATCCAAGTGTCCATGGACACACAAGTCCATAAATAAACTGTGGTATACATACAATGGAACATGATTCAGCCTTTAAAAGTAGGTAATTCTGACAATGCTACAATGTGGATAAGCGTTATTGTCATTATGTTAAGTGAAATAAACCAGACCAAAAAAGGACAAACATTCTGTGATTCCGCTAGTATGAGATAGTGGAATCATGTCAAAGCAAGCCAAATTCAAAGATAGAAAAAGAAGAAAATGATTCCCACTGGTTGAAAAGAGTTGATGTTTCACGGATACAGTTTCACTTCAAGAAACTGACTTCCAATGACATCCCCCAAAATTGGTATATAAATAATTGGGAACCATATGCAATCAAATGAAAGTAGAAAGAAATTTTACAACTTACACCAAATTCACTCAAACTTCTCAACAAAATACAAAGCTGTATATGCAGTACCTCAGTTTTGCTTATAAATTTTAGCAAAAAACAAAAACTGAAGTCTATCAAAAACAGGATATAAAATACATAACATGACCTTTAAAAGGTTAATAATTTGAACTGTGTAAAAGACCTTATTCAGAAAATCTAAACATAAGCCACAAACAGAGAAGTACATTTACAAAATACATATCTGATAAAGGGTTGTACTCAAATAATAGCAACAAATCTGGAACAAACAACCTCATTAAAGATAAAAAAAATACAGCTAGTAAATAAACACATAAAAAATACTAAAAAATGAAATATCATTAGCAAATTACAAATTGAAACTACAGTGAAGTAGCACTGCACACCTATTAGGACCAGTAAACTTAAAACAAGCCCAGGGGCTTCCCTGGCGGCTCAGGTCAAGAATGCACCTGACGTGCGAGACGAACGCCACAGGGCAACTTGGCTGTTATTCCCCAGAGCTTAACAAGGCTCACTTGGGGATAAGACACTGCACAGCTAATATTTAGGAAACGATTTTGAAAAGGTCTGATACCTGTGTTAACTACACACCTTCAAATATCAGGATGTCTACCAGAGATGACTAGGTAGCAAACTAGGATACATCCTCACTGAGGGGGAGCAAATGCTTCCCCAAAATACACCTATTCAGCATGAGTAAAGTACAGTTTATTACACCGCCGAGCTGAGGCCATGTTTCCTTTTTAGCCAGGGACCCCAACCAATTTTGGGGACAACCTCTTACACCCAAAGTATTCGTGCCAAAGCCTTTCACGGCTCCTTGATGTCTTTCCTCTCTAGGAATGATGTCGCCTCTCACAGCTCCCTGACATCTGACCTCTCTAGGACCTGATGCCGCTTCTCACTGCTCCATGACGTCTTTCTTCTCTGGGACTCACGTCCCGTCTCACGGCTCCCTGGCGCCTGTCCTCTCTAGGACCTGAGGCTGTGTCTCACTGCTCCCTGATGTCTATTCTCTCTAGGACTGATGCCGCCTCTCACCGCTCCCTGACGTCTGTCCTCTCTATGACCCGACGTTGCCTCTCACCGCTCCGTGGGGTCTATACTGTCTAGGACTGACACGGCCGCTCAAGGTTACTTGATGTCTGTCCTCTCTAGGATGTGACATCATGTCTCACAGCTTCATGGCGTCTGTCCTCTCTGGGACCTGAAGCTGCATCTCACGGCTCCCTGGCGTCTTGTCCTCTCTAGGACCCGAAATGGCCTGTCACTGCTCCCTGACGTCTTTACTCTCCAGGAATGAGGCCTCCTCTCACTGCTCCATGACATCGGTCCTCTCTAGGACACCCCCCCCCCCACCGTCGCCTCTCACTGCTCCCTGGTGTCTGTACGCTCTAGGACGGGAAGCTGCGTTTCACAGCTCCCTGATGCCTCTCCTCTCTAGGAAGTGACGTCGCCTCTCACTGCTCCATGGCGTCTGTCCTCTCTAGGACCTGATGCTGCATCTCACTGCTCCCTGACGTCTGTCCTCTCTAGGACATGACATCACCGCTCACCACTTCCTGACGTCTGTCCTCTCTAGGACCCAACATCGCCTATCAAGGCTTCCTGGCGTCTGTCCTCTCTAGGACCTAAAGCTGCGACTCACGGCTCCCTTGTGTCTGTCCTCTCTAGGAGGTGACACCACCTCTCACTGCTCCCTGTCGTCTGTCCTCTCTAGGACGTGTAGCTGCGTCTCACTGCTCCCTGACGTCTGTCCTCTCTAGGACCTAAAGCTGCGACTCACGGCTCCCTTGTGTCTGTCCTCTCTAGGAGGTGACACCACCTTTCACTGCTCCCTGTCGTCTGTCCTCTCTAGGAAGTGACGTCGCCTCTCACTGCTCCCTGGCGTCTGTTCTCTCTAGGAGGTGACGTCACCTCTCACAGCTCCCTGTCGTCTGTCCTCTCTAGGACCTGAAGCTGCGTC
Source organism: Antilocapra americana (assembly GCA_007570785.1). Lineage (NCBI taxonomy): Eukaryota > Metazoa > Chordata > Mammalia > Artiodactyla > Antilocapridae > Antilocapra > Antilocapra americana. The sequence continues at coordinate 1,834 of SRVM01002006.1, read as the reverse complement.
TCACTGCTCCCTGACATCCATCCTCTCTAGGACGTGACGTCACCTCTCTCGGCTGCCTATGTCTGTCCTCTCTAGGACGTAATGTCGCCTCTCACTGCTCCCTGACGTCTCCCTCTCTAGGACGTGACATCGCCTCTCACATCTCCATGGCGTCTGTCCTCTCTAGGAACTAATGCTGCACTTCACTGATCCCTGACGTCGGCTGTGTCTATCCTCTCTAGGCTGACGCTGCATCTCACTGCTCCCTGACGTCTGTCCTCTCTAGGAATGTGGCCACCTCTCACGGCTCCCTGAGGTCTATCCTCTCTAGGAACTAACACTGCATCTCGCTGCTCCCTGACGTGTCCTCTCTAGGAAGAGATGCTGCATCTCACTGATCCCTGACGTCTCTCCTCTCTAGGAATGTGGCCGCCTCTCACTGATCCATGACATCTGTTCTCTCAAGGACTGATGCCGCCCCTCACTGCTCCCTGAGGTCTATCCTCTCCAGGAACTGACGCTGCATCTCACAGATCCCTGACGTCAGCTGTGTCTGTCCTCTCTAGGACTGACGCTGCATCTCGTAGCTCCCTGACGTCTGTCCTCTCTAGGGATGTGGCCGCCTCTCACTGATCCGTGATGTCTGTCCTCTCTAGGACACCGCCTCTCACTGCTCCATGACATCTGTTCTCTCTTGGAACTGACGCCACTTCTCACGGCTCCCTTGTGTCTGTCCTCTCTAGGAAGTGACGTCGCCTCTCACTGCTCCCTGTGTCTGTCCTCTCTAGGACCTGACACGGCCTCTCACTGCTCCATGACGTCTTCCTCTCTGGGACTGACGTCGCCTCTCACGGCTCCACGGGGGTCTCTCCTCTCTAGTACCTGAAGCTGCATCTCACTGTTCCATGGCGTCTTTCCTCTCTCAGAAGGACGCCATGGGCCCCGGGCGTCTGTCCTCTCTAGGACCTGACGTCGCCTCTCACGGCTCCAAGGCGTCTTTCCTCTCTAGGACCTGATTTCCTGAGTCCGCCTCTCACTGCTCCCTGGCGTCTGTCCTCTCTAGGACTGACGTCGCCTCTCACTGCTCCATGGCGTCTTTCCTCTCTCAGAATGACGCCGCCTTTCACAGCTCCCTCACATCTGTCCTCTCTAGCACCTGACGCCACCGCTGACTGCTCCCTGGCATCTTTCCTCTCTAGGACTGACGTCGCCTCTCACTGCTCCCTGATGTCCGCCCTCTCTAGGACTGACATGGCCTCTCACTGCTCCAAGGCATCTTTCCTCTCTAGGACCTAATTCCCTGATTCCGCCTCTCACTGCTCCCTGGCGTCTGTCCTCTCTAGGACGGACGCCGCCCCTCACTGCTCCCTGAGGCCTATCCTCTCTAGGAACTGACGCTGCATCTCACAGATCCCTGACGTCAGCTGTGTCTGTCCTCTCTAGGACTGACGCTGCATCTCGTAGCTCCCTGACGTCTGTCCTCTCTAGGAATATGGCCGCCTCTCACTGATCTGTGATGTCTGTCCTCTCTAGGACGCCGCCTCTCACAGCTCCCTCACATCTGTCCTCTCTAGCACCTGACGCCACCGCTGACTGCTCCCTGATGTCCGCCCTCTCTAGGACTGACATGGCCTCTCACGGCTCCAAGGTGTCTTTCCTCTCTAGGACCCGAAGCCGCCTCTCACTGCTCCACGACGTCTTTCTTCTCTCGGAATGACGTTGCCTCTCACGGCTTCCTGGCGTCTCTCCTCTCTAGGACCCGAGGTCTTTCCTCTCTAGGGCTGACGCTGCCTGTGACCGGCCCTGACCTCTTTTCTCTCTTATGCCCTGAGACGGCCCCCTTGAGGTCCTCTCC
>ML660218.1:12467436-12497134 GCA_007570785.1 Antilocapra americana | reverse complement strand
AGGACAGAGTGCTAGGCGGGCAGCCCCAAGGGCCTCGCACGGCCAGGTGAGCGGCTGTGGTCCCATGATGACCCAGGGCGTTCGTGTGCATCCAGACCCCCTGAATGCCCGCCTGGTCCTGGAGCGGGTGGCCGGGCCAGACTCAACCTGTCCTCCCGCATCTGACCACGCTCCCTGGGGCCCAAAGAGACGGCACCCAACTGGCATTGAGACCAGCTGGTCAGATGGCTCTCCTGGAAGGAGGAACTGAAGTAAGAAAAACTTGAATGGTCTGGCTTAGAAAAACGGAGGAGACAGAGGAAAGAACCAGTGAACTGAAAGTTGAGCCAGTAAGAACCACCAAATCTGAACAACAGAGAGAAAACAGACCCGAAACCAAACCTCTCAGGATGTTAGGAACTGCAGGGCTATGGCTTCGTGTCATAGGATCCTAGAGGAGATGACCATGAAGACGGAGCTGGAAATGCTAAAGAAAATATAAATAAGGACAGAAGCAGCTGAGATTCTGCAAAAGGCCTTAAACTCACAAAATTAAGCTGAAAAAAAAATTCCAAAAAGGGGAAATCCACACCAAAAAAACAGCAAAGTCAAACTTCTGAAAGCTGAAGACAAAATGAAATGATGTTTTATGCATTTAAATCAACAAATTCAGAAAACCACTCACATTACAACATTGTCTCATCAGAAAGCATGAAAGCCGAAAGGACAGAGCCTGGCATTTTTTGACACTACAGGAAGGGTGGGCCTAGAGGCCTGTATATACAACAGCAGCTTCAAGTTGAGGGGAAATCAGAGAATCTCAGCTGAAGGCACACTAACAAGACACGACGCCGAAACCCTTCGCGAAGCATCAGCCAAAGCCTCCAGACACACACAGGAAGACCTTATGCCAACAACAGCTGAAGCTCATTCTAGGGACGCAAAGCTGTCTCAATATTTTAAATCGTCCAGTGCAGTTCACCGTACTAACGGATCAAAGAAGAGAGATTACATGATCCTATCAGCAGGGGACACACGCAGAAAGCCATCTGACAAAAACGGGCGCCTATTCATAGTAAGACAAGGACCAGGAGCAACATCATGAACTGGGCAGGGAGGCAAGAGCCAAGCCCAACATAAAAAATCAATCATCTTTATGTGTCAGTAGAAAAGCACCTACATGTATATGCTCAAGTCGTCTTCAACAAAGGTGCCAAGATAACTCAGTGAAGTCAGGAGTACCTTTCAGCAACTACGACAGCTGGATACTCATGTGGACAAAAAAAATCAATATTGACCCTTACCACACTGCATGTAAAAACTAACTCAAAATGGATCTTAGCCCTAAATGTTAAATTAAAAACTATGCAAGATTTCCAGGAGAAAAACGTGTAGTTTGGGTATACACAAAGATTTCTTTGGATCCTAAATGCATGAGCCATGAAAGAAACTTGATAAATTTGACTTCATCAAAATTTCAACACCTTTGCCTTTGGAAAAGCAAGATTAAGGAAACAAAAAGTAAGTAGATCAGAAAAGGAATATTTTCAGTGCCCCTACACTGAAAAGACATTGATGTGATTTAGCACACTATCTGATGAAAAAATATTGACAACAGAAAATAAAAGGAAACATCCGTAGCATGTTTTTGCCTTTTACTTTGGTGGGAAAGTCTCCTGAATGTGCGCAACTTGCCAGGTTTGTTCTCCTCTCTTGGCTGCATGTCTGAACTCATAAATCCTCTCCATGAAGACAAGCCTGCCTCTACCTGGAAGCTGCCCAGATGTCTTTGCCCAACACATTTCAACATTTCTTTACACCTAGAGATAAGCAAAGAGAAGGGGGTGTGGAGGAAAGTCTTACTGCATCATTGGGCCAGCTGCCCAGGGCTAATCTTTCCACTGGGGTGAGTGGGGGTGGTGGGGAGAGGTGGAGACCCCCAGGCAGAGAGGGGTAACTTGCACGATGGACCCAGGCAGAAGTTCTGGACTCTGAGCCCAGTTAGTCCTAGAGACGACTCTGGGCTTGTGTTGAGTAAGCTCACATTGAGGGGCTTTCACTGAACATCCAATCCACGCTGCATTGAGCCCAGGTCAGGCTCCCGGACTGCAGCGCATGTGGACTGAAGCAGCTCAGACTTCAACTCCAGGGAAGGAGGTGACTGTGGACTGTGGACTTGGAGGGGCTCCTTATGAGGAGATGAAGCAGGGACGGAGTGGGGTCCCCAGGCGAAGCACACGGCTCTCAAGCCTCATCAGGGCCCTGGCAGGACGCCTCTCTGTGTCCACTGTGCTCAGCGGTCTAGACGTCCCACCTGATGCAGTAAGACCAAAACAGAAATAAATAAGAGCTGGGACACCAGGAGATGAAGGGAGGGCTGGAGAGAGGAAACCAAGCTGTCGCGTTTATACATGACCTCTCTGAGGACGCCTGTGTTATGGCTTCACTCACTGTCTGGGGCCCTGGGAGGCGCCGCTGACACTTCACAGACAATGAGCCAAGGCTTTCAGAAGACAATGAGTGGCACTGGGAAAACTGAATATCCACATATAGAAGAATGAAACTGGACCCCTGTCTTATACCGTACACCAGAGTTAATTCAAACTGGATAAAAACTGTGGAACTAGGGAAAACACAGAGGCAAGCTCCTTGACACTGGTCTTGGCGAAGGTTCTGGGGTCTGGTGCCTGAAGCACAAGCAACAAAAGCCAAAAATCAACAGGTCAGACTGCATCAAAGTAAAAACTTGTGCATGGCAGAGGAAATAGCCAACAAAACAAAAGGGCCCCACAGAATGGGAGAAATGTTTCCAGTCATGTATTTGGTAAGGGATACTGCTGCAAGGAACTCATATAACTCAACAGCAAAGCAAATAATTTAATTTAAAAATGGGCAAAGGACCTAGATACACATTGTCCAAAGACAGCGTACTTTGGACGATGGTCAACAGGCACATGGAAAGATACTCAGCATCACTAATCATCAGTGAGATTCAAGTCAAAACCACAGAAAAATATCTCCTCATACTGTGAGATGGCTATTGTGAAAAAGGCAAGTAACAAATGTTGGTGAGGGTGTGGAGAAAGGGGAGCCTCCTGCACTGTTGGTGGTGATGGCGTTGACAAGACATGGAAACAACTTGGGTATCTGTCGATAGGGAGCATCACATTATGGTTCTAAGTGCTATACACTGTAACATGCATATATGCATATATTTATCCCATATGTTACATTTATCCATGATTATCATAGGTATACATATATATGTATACTGGATAATTATGCATATTTAAAATGGATAATCACTCAGTCACGTCCACATGGACAGTAGCCTGCCAGACTCCTCTGTTCACGGAATTCTCCAGGCAAAAATACTGGAGTGGGTTGCCATTCCCTTCTCCAGGGGATCTTCCCAACCCAGGGATCAAACCTGGGTCTCCAGTACAGGCAGACGACTGTTTACCTTCTGAGAAGGACTGATGCTGAAGCTCCAATACTTTGGCCACCTGATGCAAAGAGCCGACTCATTGGAAAAGACCCTGATGCTGGGAAAGATTGAGGGCAAGAGGACAAGGGGGTAATAGAGGACAAGATGGTTGGATGGCATCACTGACTCAATGGACATGAGTTTGAGCAAGCTCTGGGAGTTGGTGATGGACAGGGAAGCCTGGCGTGCTACAGTCCATGGGGTTGCAAAGTCAGACATGACTTAGTGACTGAACAACAAACTGGATAATAATTATTCAGCTGTAAAGAAGAGGTAAATTCTGCCATTTTCCACAACATGGATAAAACTCGAGACCATTATGCCAAGTGAAATAAGCCAGAGAAAAGAAGACACAGCACGCTCTCACCTGTATTTGGAGATCTAAAACGTCCAGCTTGCAGAAACGGAGAGTGGGATGGTGCTTCCCCACAGGAGCCTGGGAGCTTCAGGAGATATTGGTCACAGGATACAAGCTTTCTGTTACAAGATGAGTTAAGTTCCATGGATCTGATGGGCAGCCCACAGCAGGCCCTGCAGTTAACAGCACTGTGTTGGATGTGTGAAATTTGCTGAGAGTAAATGTTAAATGTTCCTAGCATACTCGGAACAAAGTGGTAACTGTGTGAGGCGACACATGTCGGCTAACCTTAGTGGTGATCATTCTACAATAGATACACACGTTCAATCACCACCACGTCGTACACCTTAAACCTATACACTGGTGCTAACTGCTCGGGGGGTGGGGTGGGGGAGAGGGGGAGAAGACCTGGAACCAGCAAATGGTATGTTAGGAATGTAAACACAGGTCTGGTTGACTTCAGAATCAGAGCTTCAGGGCAAAAAACTTTCCTAAACACCCAAAAGAATGGACTCACAATTAGTAAAACAAAAAGGAAATGACAATGATGGGTAATAAAATGAATATACAAACTCAATGTGTATTTGTTTGTATATATGTATATACAATGTAGATACTCGATGTATATATAAACTCAGATGCTAGGCATAACTAGTTAGCCAGGAATGGTGAGGGCTGAGGATCCATTTAAAATAGCAACACAGTCCATTAAACCTCAGGATTAATTAGGTCAAGAAATGTGACAAAACTTATATTGAGGAAACAACAGACTTTGTAAGGCAAAGACTTGAGCATGTTGAGAGATGTAAATGTAATACCAAAAGCGGAACCAGAGGTGGGAGGAATGGTAGATCCAAGTACATAAAAAACATTCACACAAGGATATGTGCATGCATATTCATGCATCTAAATGTGTGTTAAGATATCAAGTATGAGCAGAAGTCTTAACAGTGGTGATCTCTCAATTTTATTTCCTTCTTTGCGTTTTTCTTGTTTTCCAAATGATGTGCAGTGCACATGAATTTGGGTGGCATCATCGACTCAATGGACCTGAGTTTGAACAAATTCTGGGAGACAGTGAAAGACAGGGAAGCCGGCCATGCTGGAGTCCATGGGGGTCGCAAAGAGTCAGGTACGACTTAGTGACTGAACAACAATATTCCATATAACAGATGTGCCCCATCAGAAATCCTATTACTGCAAACATTCACTTGGGATAAGAAATTACCTACTACAGCCCGCTTTCCTTCCCAAGATTTTAAGTGGGACTTGCCCATATTTTCCTGACTGATGGTTTTCCCACCAAAATGAGGAGGACGGCACCAGCGTGGAGATCTGCAGCCGGTCTCTGTCCGTGGCAGGGGTGGGGGTGGGCAGGGGCTTTTCTCCGTGGCTGCCCTCAACCTCGCACCCCGCACTTTTTGTTCTATGCTACCCCTGCCTTCCAGAGGAAGGCGATGACCCATCTCCTTGGGTCTCAGACTGTGAAGGAAGTCTACCAGGAGTTTGAGATGGTCAGTAGATGGATACATTTTCATTTAAAAGTTGCTAATTATTTCAGTGTATTGTAGAAAAAACATGCAGCAAGTAACATAAATTTGATTTTATAGATAATATTTTCAGGTGGCATTGGATGTATTTAAAATTTTAATCTATTAAAGTGCATGAAGTAAATACTAAAAATATTATTTTTTTTAGATATGGCAGATACTCAGTTATGGCAAAACTTTGGAATTAGCATGCAAAAGACTGAAATCTGAGAAACACTTGCGTATGAAATAATGCTGAGCTGATGTTATAAACGCCATTATGCTGCATCTGTGTTTCCGTTGCTTGGAAATATCTTGAAATGCCTTTGCACAGTGCTTTCTGTATATGTACCACTTGTTCTGAAACAGAATAAAACCCCACCTCAGCAACATAAGTGGGTTCCAGGGAATCCAACAGGCAGACCATGGGCTACGTTTCTGTGAGGCTGCATGACCAGGGCAAGCTGGGACAAGCCTCTGGCTACACCTAACCAGAGGCCACCTTCTGGTCATAGTCCATCCGGCTCTGGCTTCATCTCTAAGTGGACGGCTCCTGTGGTTCCTGGGACCCGCGGCAGAGAGGGACCTGCTGGAAGTGCTTACTTAACATTCCCCAAGCATGTTCGATTCAGAAGTCTGGGGATCGAGTGCTCAGATAGCCCCTGGTTTCCTCATGGGCGTTTCTATGATCCTTTCTTCAAATATAAAATTTGACAAGTAGGTGCCTGGGGTTGCAGATGGGGGTGGAGTCTTCCTTTCAACGTTGCTTTTGGGCAAGGTTGGCTATAGTATCCTTGCCAAGATTTACTTTCAGAAAGTTTCTGGAACTAGCTTCTGAATCCGTTTCCACATTGCCAGTAAGGGCTTGAAAGCCGTGTGTGGGTTGCCACGTGGCCCTGACTGCTTATTAACTATCTGATCTTGTGCAAGACACCCAGTCGCTGGCGCCTCAGTCTCCTCATTTGCACACTGGATGCGAGACGCCTCTCCTGGGGGCCGCTGTGGGCTTAAACAAGACAGCACGCGCCGCACACCCTGCGGACAGTGATCGCTGTTGCGGTCCCTTTGTTATCCTGCTCCCCCACTGCGGCCGCCCGCATATCCACAAGTGAAAACTCTCAGATTCTACTGGTTCCTTTGGGGACATCACCTTTCTGTACTTCTCAGTGCTTCTGAAGTGTTATCAGTCCTGCATCTTTGCTTACTTTCTTAAAACATCTATTGCAATTATAACCATGGTATTTGAATACCAGTGACCTGTCTCACGTTTATAAACCTTGACTTTTCTCTCCCTTTAAAATAGTGTAAATTCATCAGAGTTTGAGCAACAGCCTGAGTTTGGAGGCCTCATGCTCAAGGTCTCCGAGAAGGTTCTTTCCTTCCTCATCCCCAGGTGCCCCCACCTCAGGACATGTATTGGTTATTGGACAGGAATGGTCTTTTTCTCCAGATGCCTCATTATTTTTGGAGAGTCTTGTGCTGTACTTTTACTGGTTTTTATTGGGGATAGTATTATTGGGGCTCCCCTGGTGGCTCAGATGGTAAAGCGTCTGCCTGCAATACTAGAGACCTGGGTTCAATCCCTGGGTTGGGAAGATCTCCTGGAAAAGGAAATGGCAACCCACTCCAGTACTCTTGCTTGGAAAATCCCATGGACAGAGGAGCCTGGCAGGCTACTGTCCATGGGGTTGCAAAGAGTCGGACACGACTTATTTACTATTATTGGTGGTGGTTTCGCAGGTGGCTCAGTGGTAAAGAATCCACCTGCCAACACAGGAGACATGAGTTTGATCCCTGGGTCAGGAAGATCCCTGGAGGAGGAAACGGCAACCCACTTCAGTATTCTTGCCTGGGAAATCCTGTGGACGGAGGAGTCTTGTGGGCTGCCGTCCTTGGGGTGGCAAAGAGTCAGACACGATTAACAGGCAACTGAGCACGCACGCACACATTTGGGGTATTATCCTGGCTTCATCTGAGCATTTTTTCCAAGACTAGCTCTCCTGGTCATTTTCCCGGGTCTGTTTCTTTCAGAAAATGCTCCAGCAAGGCCCTGATAACCAAAGTCACCAACAAAGGTCCTCTGCCTTTGCCAGGAGGCTTATTTGGGGAAAGTGGGTGCAAAGCCACCTGTGCACTTCCCCAGAGAGGCAGACACTCAGACACCAGACAGACCCGGACAGACCGTCTTTGGAGACTTGAGGCTCTGGCTGCGGCAGGTTGCCGGGCCACCAGCAGCTGCCTCACAGGGAAAGTATGCAGCGAGACAATGGAGCTGTGAGCAAACGATTCACGCCTCTTCCAGGAACACGGTGAACAGACCAAACACAGTAATTCCCCCGTGAAGGCTGCACTGGGAGGTAAAGACCTGCCAGGACCACGTCTCTTTCCGCATCTGCCTGGGGGTGGGGGGTGCGGGGTCGGCTCCGGAGACTCGGGTGGGGAGGCCTGAGGCCCCCAGGTGCCGAGTCTGCTCCAGGAATTTCCAGTGCCATGGCAAAGGGCCACAACAGGAATCACGTGTACGCGAGCAGAGAACACTCACAACCTGAAGCCATCGTAAAATGCTCATCACAGAAAAGTGGGAAAGTAAAAAAACAAATAAAAGAAGAAGTCACCCAGAGAAAACTGCAGTGAACATTTTTACCACATTTTCTTTGAGAAATGTTATATCATGCTGTTGCTGTTTAGTCGCTAACTCGAGTGTGACTCTTCACTACCCCATGGACTAAATCCCACCAGACTCCTCTGTCCAGGGGATTCTCCAGGCAAGAATGAAGGAATGGGTTGCCATTTCCTCCTCCAGGGGATCTTCCCAGCCCAGGGACCAAACTCGTGTCTCCTGCACTGGCAGGTGGATTCTTTATTGCTGAGCCACCAAGGAAGCCCATCATAGTTCAAGAAAAAGATAGCCGTTTCCATACATCATAGGTACAACCTTATTATTACACAGGACACCTGACTGTCACTCGCGGATGGATAAACACATGTCATTAACACTGGGTCAGCACTAGTGTTCACCGCTTTACCTCCATCTATCAACAGAACTCACCAAGGGTCAACTAATAACCTCCCACGTGGACACCTGAGTTGTTTGTATTTTTCACAATTATCCATAATGCTGTCCTGTGATGAATACCTCAGGGCACAAAGATATAAATGTCTTTACGACTTTTGATGTCTGCTTCTTGGTTGGCCTTACACCAAACTGGTGTTTTTAATTAAACAAAATCTATTCAAATATTGAAGCTCTGGCATTTTGTTGGAGAGTTTTGGAGAAAAGTTTATTTTTCTACCCTGAGGAGCAGTGCAAAAAATGTTAAACCATGCATTACCTGGAGTTTAAGAAGAGTCCACCAAGAGAGTTACGATTTTTTTCCCTATTCATGGACCACCTGTTATTGCAGCCAATGTCCTGGGTGTATGCGCAGGAAGCTTGGGCTCCTCCTGGGAAGTCCTCCCCAGGAAGTCCTCCAGGGAAGTCGGAGCCGAGAGCGGGGGCGGGGCCCCACCCTGAAGAGGCACCTGCGGGGGGAGGCAGGGCTGCAGGCCCGAGGACCCAGGGAGGGAAGAGCCCGACACACAGAGAGCTAAGCGCTCATTGGACACATGGCAGGTTCTCGGATCTTTCTTGGAAACTTGCCTCTAATTATTGATTTTTCATTGCTTCCCGTACAGCTTGATATATTTTGCTTCCTGAAACAGCCCTGCAGGTTCCACAGGCAGGAGAAAAAAGAGGCTGCCGCTGAGGGTAGGGTGCCGGTGGGGGGTGGGTGGCCAGGCCCCTGGTCACTGGAGATGCTGAGACCTTCAAGGCCAACTCGCTGGAGGGGGCGCGGCTCTGCCTGTGGTCCCGAATCTCAGGGGACGGCTTTCATCTTCCTTCAGTCTGCAGGTGGTCACTATAAAGCTTATTTTTGCTTTGTTGGAGCCTGAGGTCCAATTAGCAACGATGTATTCTTACTCCACACCCTTTCAAGTTTAAAGTAAGAACCTCAGGCCCACGGGAGCCAAAACCTTTGCTGTGCTGTCAGAGCATCTAAGCTCCTGGTGTGCTGCAGGGAAAACGACATCTCAGTGACAGGAATCTGCTTCTAGACCGGGCCAGGGGACTCGGGGCATCCTGCAGCTGTTTCTGGAGCTCCCGGCCCGGCCCCCAGCCTGTCTGGACGAGGTCTCTGGGGACTCTAGTCCTGGTCACCACCAGCCGTGGGTGGGCCTCGTGACCAAGCCTGAGGTCCCCACGTGTCCTGTGTTCTCTGCACTCACTGGGAACCCCCTTTGTGCAAGCGCTGCAGGGGTCCCCCCCCCGACCCCAGGCCCTCCCCAGGGAACCGGGCACTCATCCACTCGTGGCCCAACAACCGAAGCACAGCATCTCTGTCCGAATGCTCTGAAATGGGAGGGCGGTGACTTGGCATCCTGAAGGGCCACCTTCCCTCCTGAGCCAGGACAATGAGGATGGCTCCACAGGCGGGGGCCACACTTGGCACGCATCCACGCTCGCCAGGTTCAAGAGCAGACCCATGCCTGTGAAGGGAGCAGCAGAACCCTGGCTCCCAGGGGGCTGTGGGGAGTCACTGAAAAGGGGGTGAGATCACACTGTCGCTGTGGTTTAGTCGCTAAGTCCTGTGGGGCTCTTTTGCGACCCCGTGGACTGTAGCCCTCCAGGCTCCTCTGTCCATGGGATTTCCCAGGGAAGAATACTGAAGTGGGTTACCATCTTCTTCTCCGGGAGATCTTCTCAACCCAGGCATCGAACCCCAGTCTCCTGCATTTGCAGGTGGATTCTTTACCACTGAACCATCGGGCAAACATGAAGGCTACATAGGATGATCAATTTATCAATGCTTTATAATCCATTATATGCAAGTTTTACCTCCTAATTCTCCACGCCCATCAGGATGCACAGTCCAGGAGTGGTGTCCTGACTGGGCTTAACCAAATTGCCCAACAGAACCCAGGTAAGGTCTTGGATTCTCTTCTCTGGTTGGCTCTCTCACCCAAAACTAGATTCTGCTTGAAGTTCTAAATTGTCAGAGTTATTCTTTGGAATGATTTCCCTCCACACAGCCTCTTCCTCATCCTCGTTGCTTTACTTCTGCCCCAACTCTTAATAGTTGAATGTCTGATAACCTCAAAAGTAACTTTTCTGAACAAATAAATCTTTAAACCTTCCTTCGCTGCTGTTTGCATGTTTGAAGACTATCTCTCAGAGGCAAAGACCCCGCACAGTGCATCAGGGTGGAGTGTCTGACTTTGTCCCAGCGGACAGGCACCACCAGCCTGGACCCCAGTTCCACTTAACCGACAGGCTCACCTCCCACACAGCAAAGAGCTGCTAGCGTCATTTTTGCAGGTCCTTCACTGAGTGGACAGCAACTGAGTCTGCCTTCCCAGGCCTACTGTGTTGGAATCCATGAGTGGGCTGGGGACTGTCTGCTCCCTTGCAGTGGGCGGTGGTCCTGCACCATGACCCAGCTCCCAGCTGATTGCAGCCATGCATGGGGGTCAGGCACCACAGTCAGCCGCAGGCAGGGACCCAACACCATGCCAGCCCTCTGGGGTGCCGGTGCTGCGAGGAGCAGAGCTCCCCCGGCTCTGCCCATCTGCCAAGCCTACTGATCTCTCCCTCTCACCTCTCAGCACAGCACCCTTCTCCTACCACAAATGCTCGGGCAAAGGGAAGGGACGTCCTCGCTGCCAGCCAACTCCTTTGTGCCTGCCTCTCAGGCAGGAGTCTTCCTACTTCTTCCGACTTCTCCATCTGAACCCAACTGGTGCATCTCAGATGGTAATACGTGATTCTGCAATCAACTCCAGAGTCTTGCCAGGGCGTTCTGAAGCCGAATCTGGTGAAGGATAACCTGCCTGAGGTCACCCAAGGATGCTCGGCCGTCTCAGGCCGCAAGGACACTCCTATAAGGACAACGCTTCCTCCAAGGCAGCTCAGACCCGAAACTACAGACGTTTGTGCCGACAGGGGCTCTTCTACATCCATCGCCCGGGAGACAGGGTCCCGAGGACCCGTGGAGCTCTGACATCAGACGGGGTTTGCAGCTGAAAAGGGGGGCTCGGGTGGCCCTGGAGCCTGCCAACCTCACTCGACTCTGGCTTCACAAAGCTTTTAGCTCTAAGGCCTTGAAAAACTTATTTAACTTGCTCTCAGATACCTCATCTGTGAAACAGGTATAGCAGCACTTAAAAGGCCAGCACTGAGGAGTCAGAATAAGATATTTAAGTAATAAATCATTCAATAAACTATCCATCTGGGTAAAACAAAATTCCTACACTTTATTCTTCACCCCATGTATTAGAATACATTTCAGATGAAGCAAGGATTTAAATTTGAAAAAAGAAAGGAAAGAAGGAAAACAATAGATGGAAACATGATTTTTCTGCTGTCACATGTTTTTACAACTTTACAATCTTGAAAGGAAAAAGACTGCTCTAAGGGAAATCCAGTCACCTCTCTGGATACAAAATCCAGAGGATTGGAGAAAAGGCTAATAAAATTAACAGCATCATTTTAAACTCTGTCAGATGATACCCTTACAGCCCGGGCCTTCCCAGGGGATGCTAGGGGTAAAGAGCCTGCCTGCCAGTGACGGAGACAGAAGACACGCGGGTCCCATCCCTGGGTCGGGAAGGTCCCCTGGGGAAGAGAACGGCAACCCTCACCAGTACTCTTGCCTGGGGAATCCCAAGGACAGAGGAGCTTGGCGGCTACAGTCTGTTGGGACGCAGAGTCAGACACGACTGAAGCAGCTGAGTGCACACACAAGCACCCTCACAGCCCAACAATAATAATTCACATTTGCTATTGTACGTATGAATAGAATTCTTTCACAAGCAAACAGCCTTTTGAAATAAACATAATAAATAAAGAAAACTGGGGGAAGTTTTCTGTACACTTGACCAAAGAGCAGGCATTTCTTTCACCTATAAAAGGTACAGAGAAGAACAGGCTCCACTTCACGGCAGTAGCTCCCCACAAGCCCGTCTTTCCAAACGTAACAGGCATAAATTCCAGACACAACATAAAACCAAGTGCCTGCAGGTACCAGAGCGTGACAGAAAGCAGGCACCTGGTGGGCCCTTGTGACGACGGAGCTGTTCTCTGGCCCCGCCGCCTGCCGCGCCCCCACGGCCCGCCGAGCCCTGGCCTCCGCTGGCCTGGGTGCCTGCCGCCCGCCACGCCCCTGCTGCCCACCACTGGCCTAGGTGCCCTGGCTGCGACACTGTCCACAGAGTAACCACTGGAGGGGAAGGCAGAAGAGGGCACAGCGGTCTCTCTGCTTTACTGTTCACAACTGGGACTGAATCTTCAATTACCTCCAAGTTTAAAAATTTACTTAAAAATCAATTTCTGCTGTTTATAGGATTCTAGAAAAAAAATTAATCTGTGTGGTCATTGAGATGTGTGGTGACACAAGTACAGAAAGCCTTTGACAAAATCTGACATTGGTGATTTTAAAAACCCAGCAAACTAGATGAAGCCACATTAGAAGAACACATCAAAGTAGAGGACAATTACTTCAACTGATAAAGAGCGTTTAAAGAATCTACACTTGACATATGGTCACAGTGAGACAGCAGTCTTCTCTTAAGATGGGAAGCAAGGCGACATGACTGCCCCCTAACTCCCCAGCACGCAGTGGAGGGGCAGCCGGAGCAATCCTCCGAGACAGACGATAAGCATCTCAGCGGACGCTGAAGGTCAAGGGTCAGTTTATCTCAGCTCCTCAAGCTGAACACCGCTTCTAGCTGTCGTCAACTCCGAGGCAGATAAAAGGCCGGGCTAGTGGATGCCCGTCCTATGCCTTCCCTTACCCTGAAACATGAAAGGGTTTGGCGGGCAGAGCTCCTGAGGAGCAGAGGTCCACACTGGCCCTGTGGTCAGTGAACCGGCTGGCAGCAAGCTTGTCCCCCTGACAAGCCCTTTGTCCTCAGCCGAAGGCGCACCCACAGGCTGTGGCTTGGTTCCGCTGCTCACGGGGTGAGGCGGTCAGACTTGGGAGCCATGAGGGGCTCCTTCAGGTGAGTCACTCTGGCGATGCCCGCGGCCTCCCCTGGACCCCTGCCTCCAGCCCCAGCCTCAGTCCCCACTCAGGGCACACGCCCCATGCATCCTCGCAGGCCGGAGCTGGAGCCCCCCACCTCCACAGCCTGCCTGCTCCCCCAGCTCACCCCAGGTGGGAGGGAGCCACCTCTCCCAGAGCAGGTTCTCACAGCACTGTCAGGACCCACAGATGTGTCATCTGGACAGCTTATTGATTAAGATCTGTCCCATTAATTCTAGTTCTTTGCAAAAGCCCCTATATTTAAATTTTTAATTTGTTTTGTGCCTCTCGTCTCCACATCTCCTATGGTTCCTGGAGGACGATGGTGTGAACTTGGTAAATAATCATCAACTCAATGAATGGATGCAAGAAGCCCAGGGATGGTCCAGGTTAGGACGCGGTGGGGGCTGCAGGACTGGGAGGCACAGCTGACGGGCCCTGAGTCTCTCACACGTGATGCCCCAGGAGAAGGGGTGGCAGCTGCACCATGCCCCTGACCCTGAATTCCTCGAGCCCACCCTGCCCTGGAGCACGGGCAGACCCAGGCCCAGAATCCCGTCTCTGGAAGAGACAGTCACGGAGGCAGGGCAGCCCCGGCACATTAATGTCCGCATCTGAAAGGTCACTTCTCACAGGAATGGTATGGCTAGATGTCTTCTCAACGGTTGACAACACAACTGTCTATCAGGACGTCCCCTCGACCCATTCACATCAGCACACTACCTGATGGAGCCTGGGAGCCCCCGAGCCTGAGGGCACCCTGGTAAGGCACCTGCTCACTTGGTGTAAAGCTGTTCGGGGTTTGGGTGGATGAGGGGTAACGCCCCCAGCTGACCCCCTGATGCGTGAATGTGCCCTTGTGGCTGACGGGACTCTGTGGACTTGGAGGATCTGAGGTAGGCAACCACACCAAGGGCCCTGGGGCAAGCGTGACCTCAGGGTCCTGACAAGGGAAGGAGGGAGCCAGGCGGGTGGGAGTCAGGGAGGCCTCGGGGTGGGGGGCTACACTGCAGGGCTGCAGGCGGGAGCTGACCCTGACTGCGGACTCAACCAGCGCCGGAGCTCGTGTGGTTCTACCCCCACATCCTCCCAGGATGAGGACTGCAAACCTGGCGGGTCTGGGGCAGAGTGGCGGTCACAGCCACACGCCAGTTCAGAGCTGAGCTTCAGGACTTCCTGCTGGTACAAGGTGCCCCTGGGGCTTGGGGGGCAGGGGTCACTGCAGACCCCTGGGAAAGCAGGCTTCCGGGCAGCCAGCTCCCATGAACACGTCATGTGCTTGTAGCCTCAGTCAGGTTCATCTGGGGGAGCTGTCATGGCCCCAATGCGGGGTCCCAGCCCACCTCTCCATCGGCCTCTGCACCCTCCAGACACCCCACCTCCACTCTTGGGCACAAACACTCCGCCAGGCACTCGCTTGGAGGGCAGCCAAGTTCCCAGAGGTATGGGCCCCATCCTCTGGCCCTATGCCCCCGAGGTGCCCTGGGCCACGCCTGACTCCTCCCCGCACCCAGCCCAGAGCCTGGCCTGGACCAGAAGATGGCAAAAGAGCCAATGAAACAGCGAGAAACAGCCAGGGAAACAATGGGAGAAATCTGCACTCTGATATCTGATGATCAGGAGGAATCACTGTCCCTTATTTTCACTGTAAAATATGAGTTGTGGTTTTGTCGGGTGTTTTTAGTTCTTATCTAGCTTTTGGAAATACTTTCTGAAATATTTACAGATAAAATAATATGACGTCTAGGACTTGCTTAAAATAACTCTATGAGGAAGTGGGTGGGGTGTAGACAAAACAAGGCCTGCAGCGGGCCGGATCCTTGCGGTGGGGGGGTGCTGTGTGCGGTCCACGGTCCCAGCGCGTGTGGCGCCCCCTCCACCGCACGGACTACTCTGGGTGCCACTTCCTCTGCAGGGCCGCTTGGACCCAAGCCGAGGGGCGGGCTCTGTGGGAAGGGCGCGCAGCCTCCACCTGGGTGGACAAGGGGCTCTCGAGGCGGCTCACTCGCAATAATCTGGGGCGAACACACCCTGGCAGTGCACACACGTCCTCCTCTGCCGTCCTCCAGGCCTGCCTCCCGCCCGTCACCGCACTGCGGGCGGCTCGGAGGGGGAAGGCCAGCTGAAGGGCCTCCCCTCGTCCAGCCCGCTGTGTCCCTCACCTGGTGTCCTCACAGTCCAAGCCCCAAGCCACCTCCTCCAACACCGGGCTCTCGCTGCGGCTGTGGCCCCAGCCCGCTCACACCTCCCCGCCTTGTGTAACACAGGAAGCGGCCTGTTTTGATAAGACTGAGCAACAAGCTGGGAAATCAGATAAGCTGGGCTGCACAAAAGCGTTTCCTCTGCCGCATTCCAGCCCCAGAGACGGGTCTCAGGTCCTTGGAAAGATGGGGCTAGCTGGGGGCCGCACGGGTGGCCTGTTGCCCCTCGGGGCTCCATCACCACTTGGGGGCGGCTGCCGGGCTGGGCCACGTGCCAGACAGGCCGTGGGACCTGCAGCCGCTCTCCTGCTTAAACACACTGCAGCGCTTCCTCTCAGGCCCCTGAAGGGTCTGTGAGGTCAAAGAGTCCTTTATCCACTCGCTCTGTGGCCTTTGTCCAAATCTCAGAACCAGAAACGGGAAGTCAGGTGGCGACTTGGGTCAGGCGGAACCGAGATTTCTGCAGCCCGAGCCAATGGGCAAGACCTCAGGTAAACAGCAGCCCCCGGAGCCTCGGGGCCCAGGAGGCCGAGCAGCCTGGAAAGGGGTTGCCTGAGACATGACTGGACGCGGGCCCTGCTGGGGACGGAGGCCGCGGGCCCCGGGGACAGCCTGCAGCTTCCGGGTCCCCAGGGCCAGGGTGCCAGGAGGGGGGCCAGGCTGTGCGGGCCGGGACCGCGTGAGAGCTCAGCCACCGGATGGAAGCGTGGGGCGAGCAGGCGCCCCGAGGAGGGACGAAACAGCACCACAGCGCCCACGGCCCGCGTCAGCACGGAGGCACCGGGGCCCAGCCAGAGACCAGTTACTGGTAATTACCGCGGTGACGATGACGCTTTGCTTCCTCCAACCCCCTGGTGCCCCCAGGACCAGGCAGTGAGGGCCGGCAGGCCACATGGGGCCTGAGACAGGAGCAGGGACACGCGCCTCTGGACTGTGCGTGTGTGCGCGTTCGTGCATTTGTGAGTTCGTGTGTGCACACGTGTGTGCATTTGTGTGTGTTTGTGTGCGTTTGTAGTTTTTCTGGAATATTAGAAGTCTTTGAGAAAGAAAGATACTAAAAAATTGAAACGCAAGTACATTGGGACTCACAATGTTATAAGTCTAAACATTTTATTTATATTAAAAAAATCTATGTGATTTAACCATATTGAATTTAATGGAATGGAAATAAAGGCACTGAGAATATTTTCAAAATGTACTTCTAAAAAAATTAACCAGTAACTGAAAAACTGGAAACGCCAGACGAGGCGAGCAGAGCCTCACCCAGGACACAGGTCACACGGTCCGCAACGTGGTAGGCAGGCGCTGGGGGAGGGCTTCCGGGTACAGATGGAATGTTCTGGAACTAGACAAAGGTTGTGCAATGCTGTGAACTCACCGCTCACCACACTGAAATGCTCAGTCCTCGTGAACTTCAGCTCAGTGAATGATCGCTTTTCTAAAGGTATCACATACAGAGAACAAGTTACCTTAAACTTACCAAACAGCCTGGACCCATCAGGAACAGGACACACTCCCCAGCAGTGACATGGTGATTTCTCTTAACGTGAAAGACAACAGCAGCTCATCCACACCCTCCCCCACAGACCTGGAGTCACTGCAAGACAGGAGTGACACTGAACTGGATTCCAACTCAGCTTAACCACTTCTGCCTCTGACAGCAGGCAGGATGCCCACCCTCTCTGAGCCTCACACCTCCTGTCTGCAAAACGGGAATGAAAGCAAAATAGTGTCACGAAAGTGCTCAAAATGCAACTGACCCTTAAGAGGTGGCTGGGCCCCCCACCTCCCCTGGGGACACTGCGGGCCTCAGACACCACGGACCTGGGTTCCCAGCACCAGCACGACACGCAGTGCTTGCCAAGTCCTCCCCAGTTTACGAAGATGCGCCCAATTCGCACTCAGGGTCCTGCAGCCCGTCTGGGCTGCTCACCCATGAAGTCCCTCTACGGTGTTGTGGTCCCTGACCAGCAGGCAGCAGAAGGGGTTCCCAGCCTCCAGTGGGGAACCTGCTGGGTGGAGGGAGGGCAGTGGCCTGGAGAAGGGGGCAGCGGCTTGGGCTCGCGTCCACCTCTGCATCCCCCCAAGTCGTGGCAGCTCCAGGCCACCCGCCTCACACTTGGAAACCACACGTGCATCGCGCGCAAGGGCAGCAAGCCATCTGCTCCATTAAATCCCTGGACGGCATGAGCTCATTCTCGGCACCAGAACGCCGACCTCAGCACCCTGGGGGCCAAGGGATGGAGGGTGTCCAGGCCCCGCTCAGCTCTATCCTCCGTGATCACACAGCGTCTGGCAGCAAGAGCAACCATAACTGATTGGTTGTTTCCCTTGCCTCTTTCGATAAAAAGCAGGAGAAGGAGATGTGATTTCGTGTGGAACATGAATCACACATGCCCCAGAGCTCAACAGCCTGGACAGGAGGAGGGCCTCACTCCGCATTCTGGAGTGAGTGCCGCCCCAATGGAGCGCAGAGCCTCGGTTCCCACTCACCCTGGAAGGACACCTGGAAGCCGGCCGTTTGGAGACCAGTTACCCCACCCTGCTCAGCTCCCAGGAAATGTCCTCATCAAGCAAACAGGCTGCTTGCAACCTTGTGCTTCACAAGTTGCAGGGGGAGGGGGGTGGGGGTGACTAAATACCAGGGCATCACCCGGGAGACGTGCCCTGGACAGAGGACAAACAGGCCTCCCCAGGGGACACGGCGCTACTTGTGAGGATGGGGGGTGGCCTGTACCATGGGGTCACTTCCATGTCCAAGCCCCGCGACCCTCGTGACTCTCAGGGAGGGGAGCAGACCCCGAGACCCTCGTGACTCTCAGGGAGGGGAGCAGACCCCGAGACCCTCGTGACTCTCAGGGAGGGGAGCAGACCCCGCGACCCTCGTGACTCTCAGGGAGGGGAGCAGACCCTGAGACCCTCGTGACTTTCAGGGAGGGGAGCAGGCCCTGAGACCCTTGTGACTCTCAGGGAGGGGAGCAAACCCCAAGGCTCCCCTTCTGCTCTCAGAGGGCCAGGACGGGTCGGGGGAGCATGCGCAGCCTCACGTCAACGGCCAACGCTGTCATCCACCTGCTCGCACTGATTCGGAGGGCCCGCCTCCAGGTCTGAGGCTCCCTGAGCACCAAGCACCAGCAAGTCCCACAGCACACCGCCAGGGGTGGAGTAGCAGAGGTGGGCGCCGCTGACCGTGGAGTCTAAGAACAGGACCAAATTCTCCACCTGGGACTCGTTTTATAGGTGCAATAGCCTACGGATCTATTCTTGGCTTCCAAACAGAAATTTCAACAAGAATTTTCTTGCTCTCCACTAAGCATCAAATAAAGAAGTGTTCAGGAAGCTGACCCACTCTGAGGATGAGTGGTCCTCAGCAGGGCACCTGCAGGTCCAGGCACCCCAGCCAGCCACTCTAGGTGGGCACCGACCCTGGGGGGTTGTGAATGGGGGACCCCCCTCTGAGGGAATCAGGCCCGTGAACCATCTTTCCTGTTACTTGGAGTCGCGGCTGCAGTCACCAGCCAGAGCAGGTTAAAGGCTCCCTGAGGACAGACCACGCTGTCTGATAATGGGCTCTTCTCAGGGAGGGCAGCACCATCTGTGTTGAGAAAAGTACCCCAGACTCAGAGATCTGCTGGAGAGCGTGTGGAAGACCCCACGGTCACGCTGTCCCTTGGCCCAGCCCACCAGGCCTTCACCGGGGCCCAGCGCCCTGTGTGTCACAGAGTGGGCTCCAGAGTTACTGTGGACTCAGAGCTTTAACGGCAAAGGAGACCCTGAGGGACACACACCAGCCATGCGTCCAGCCCAGCAGCCCTGCACTCATATCCCTCAGCAGCCACGGACACCTAGGTCCTTAAAACGCTCCTGGAGCACTTGACTCTGATTCCCTCATTAAAGAGAGAATGAACATTTGACTTATTCATTCTGCATCTGCGTGAGAGTCAGGTTTTGAAATGTTTAAAACTACAGCATGTCACGCCCACTGACCGAGAACAAACCACACTGGAGGCAGCCTGGGGCCAGGGGCCTGCGGAGATGGGCCTCTCGGCTCAGCCGACCTCAGGAAGCCAGCCCGAGTTCACACGCCAGTGTCCTGGTCACACAGGGACAGCCTCACAGGTCACCACTCACCTGGCCTATCCTTGAAGGTGGGACCAGCGCCACAAGTGTTGGAGCAGCTGGTCAACCCCAGGGGCTCCAGTGGCTACTGGAAACGTGTTTGCCCTTCCCAGAGGGAGATTTCTAGGTGTCTTCAAGCTCTCACTGAACCAGGTTTTCTTCGCTAAATGAAGCAAAGCTCACCAGTCTGAAGGCCAAGGCTCAGACCAGCTCCTCTAGGACACAGTCCTCTGTGTACGTCTCACCATGTCCGTGATCCCAGATGCAGTTTCTGTCGGCAGGTGGTGGGTTCAAAACTGAGGCTGCACACGGCTTCAGGGCCCTCAGGCGGCCTCCTCCACGCCTCGGAAGGCAGATCAGATGGAGACACCAGAGCGTCAGGCTCCCCGCTTCTTATAGGGCACAAGTTCTGGCCACAAAGGACCGACCCAGGTCCCCACAAGGGGAGCCGCTGGCGTGACTCGGGAGGAGGCTAGGGCGGTAGCTCATCGGATGGTTGGCAGGGAGGAGCCGCCCGGAGCCCCGCCCGGTCCACCCACCTGGGCACTGACCTGCACCCGTCACCAAAGAGGGGGGCTTTCGAGCTTGGGGGACGTCACTGCTGTCTTGTTACCATGACCCCTCCTTTCTGTCAGCTGAACAATCAATGACACAGCAGGCCTGCCAGGCCTGGCACCTGGCTGGGCGCCCACGCCCTGGCCTCGGCAGAGACCGAGTCGTTCGACTTTCTTCAAGATTCTGATGGCTGTTACAGACAGAACCACCCAGTAACTCGGCCTGACAGACCAGCAGCCCTGAGCACCTCTGAGACTGGGCCCGACTGGCCAGAGACACTGGCTCAGGCAGCACCGCACGCGCTCAGCCTCCTCACACCAGGGGAGGCGCCTCCTCCGAGCGCGAAGCCTGGGTGGGCCTCAGGCCTGGCCTCTGCATCTGCGGGGTTCCCTCTCTTGGCACCCGGGTCTCCCCACCAGCCGGGGCTTCGGCATTCGGTACTCACGGGCTTGCTGTAGCAGTAACTCGTGCTCGCTGCTGAAGACAGAACAGGTGCAGAGATGCAAGGACACGGTAAAAAGGGACCCCCCCCGCACCCCCAACAGGTAGCCGCTGTCAACCACGCGTCCCCAGGCACGGGGCAGCCTACAGGCCCGTGGAGGCCACGTCCCCGCACCGATGCGGCTGCGCATGTGGCTGGTGACTCGGCAGCAAGCAGAGACCAGGCCACCACACGCCCCCTGCACTGCAGGGGGGTGCCAGCTCCAAGCCCTGCTGCCCAGCATGCTGAAAGCCACGGGGATCTTGATGTTTCAGCAAACGGCAACTGACGAGACGGTCAGTCTTACACGGGGACTTGGGGAGTCACAGAACAGAAGGTGGGAGGCTGAAGGGGAGGGTCCCGGGTCCTGTAGAGCCCACGACTCAGCACCGACAGAGGCGGCTGCGTGTCTGCAGCCTGCTCTCGGCACCTCACGCCCATGCCCACCTCCCTTGCCCCTTCCTGCCCCATCCAGGCCCTTCCTGCTGGCCGCTTCCCACTGGAAGAAGCCGCCGCCCACCCTCCCAGAACAGCCCTCTCACGGGTGCTCTGCCTCAACTTAAAGTCAGCTTGGAGTGTGTTCAGACCTACTTGGCTAACAAAATCTGCTTGGGAGATGAATAGATATGAAAAGAACACTTCCTATCAGGCTTTGCAAAATCCAAGTCTTTGTCCCAATGATAAGACTGAAAGTCCGCCCAGAACTCTGCAGGGCGGCGACCAGGGGCTCTGCCCTGACCCCTGAGCCCCCGGCCCTGTCAGTTTCTGTGCCCGAGGAGGAAGCCCCATGAACCGGGACTTCACCAGGAGGTCGCTGCAGCAAAGGGAGACCTTTGCGTCTGTGTTTCAGATCTTTAGAATACAGTCTAAGCCAGCTTACCCAGCCTTCTAACAAACATCTTATCAGCCAGAAAGGAAAAACAATGTTCTGAACAGAAGCTAGTGACCTGCAAATTCTAACAATGTAAACTTTCCTGTTGTGGCGTGTCTATCTACACTCCCGGTACAGCGGCTCTTCTGTTAACGGACACAAGGGGCACCTGGGGCATTCCGTCTGCCCAGCAACCTTGCCCTTGCGGGGGCTCTGCCTGCCTGCCTTCGGGGCAGCTGAGCACACAGTGCCAGGGCCACTCGGGCCAAGCGGACGCACCCCCGGGGCTCTGGCAGGGCCCTCAGAACGGAGCGGCTCCTCGGGTTTCAGGACAGCACCATCTCCCGGAGGATGCCTCACCTGCCAGAGCCAGGGGCCCCGGCACCACCAGAGCTGAGGTCAGCACTGGCCTGGACTTCTCGGTCACCCAACAGATGGGCTCCACATGCTGCCACACTGGCCCTGGTGGGCATGCCTCTGAATCCAGGTGTCCCGGCAGTTAGCCCAGGGGGCCGCCCGGGGCCCACGATGCTTCCCAAACAGGCGTGTGAGCGTGCTCCGGCCCGCGAGGCCTGCGGGCCGGGGAGCTGCCTCCTGCCAGAGCGCGGCACAGTCGTCCTGTGAGAGCCACAGCCTCCGTGTGCTCAGCCCCACAGGCGCCTCTGGCGAGCGACCCCCGGCGCAGCTCCTGCGCTGGAACTCGGTGCGTGGACGCCAGGGCTGAACCAGTGGCTGGTGAGCAGCAGCAGCCCCTCCAGCCCGTCATGCTGACAAGGAACCGAGGGCCCTTCTCTTCTATGACCCTTCTCTGTGCTGCGTCCCAGGTAAGGAAACGGGGCAGAGAAAGGGGACCGCCAAAGGCTACCCGGGGGTGCGAACTGCATCTGGGCCCAGAGCCCTCCCCACCCCACCCCCGTCTGCCCTCATCAGGCCCAGCCTCAGGCTGAGGCGCTAGTTTCAGACAAGCAGGGTTGACCAGCCCACTTCAGCAGCCTCGCCTGGGGATGGCTGTTGTTTCCAGCGAGACCCTAGAGCATTCCACAAAACCACTCCACACAGAGTTCGGCACAAAACCACTTGTAAGTCACAGGCAGCCAGGGAGCCCCCAGTGAGGCAGAGTAGGGAGGCGACCATCCTGGCCCGCCTGGGCTGAGGGGTACTGGGGCCCGGGGCTGAACTGGGAGCAGCCCTGGGAACCCTGAAGGACTTTTCCACAACAGCACACACTTTCACCTCAGTGGGGCCGGACCATGTCGACTCACAACGGTAGGCAGCATCTTTCAAACTTTTGGACACTAACCCACAGCAATAAATACATTTTACATTAGGATCCAGCACGTACTCTGAGAAATGCAATGGAAATAAAAACTCACATCTGATAAAACTCTGCTACTCTCTACCCTATGTCGTTAAAAACTGCAGGTTATCAGAACAGTGAAACTAGAGACTGCACCCAGGTCTCCTGCATTGCAGGCAGATTCTCTACCATCTGAGCCACCAGGGAAGCCCCAGGTACCCACCAGTGGGTGCAAAACATGGTTTGCACGGGACGAAACCTTCGTTAAACTATGTCTGGAGGGTTCTGTTCTGGACAAGACAGCGTTACGTGGCCCAGACTCAACTTCCTGTCTGATTTACCAGGCAGAGTCTGAAACTGCAGAACCAGACAAATCCAGGAAGTGACAGTATTCCAGACACTGCCATCAGACGATGAGAGTGACCCTGCGGGTCAGAACAGGGGTGAAGGCGGGCCCAGGCCTCTCCCGCTGTATGGAGGGGGCCCCAGCCACCCATCCCTCCAGGGAGACTGCTGCTCAGAGAGGAGCTTCTGAAATCTCTTTGGCTGAATTGCTACAATCTTGGGAAGATCCCAAGACTGGGAAAGAACCCCTTAAATATTCAGAGGTTCTCACAGGGCCTGGACAGTTCCAGTCCCTCCCGCCAGAGTGGGACTCTTCCGCTCACGGGCTTTGGAGCGTCCCTGATCCAGGGACCCCACCAAAGGACTGCAGCAGAAGTGCATTAGTTCTGCTCCTGCCCGAATAGGCTTCAGGCGAAGCTCCAGAGACAGAAACAACGTCGGAGATGAAGACCCTGATGGATGGGTGGATACGACACCACAAAAGAAGAAACGAGGGGACTTGAAGGCCCAACACCAGAAAATATCAAAATCAAACAGAGAGGAAAAATGTAAAAAAGAGCATTTAGTAAGTTCTGGGAAAACTTCAAGTAGCTATATGTATGTGCCACTGGAGTTCCCAAAAGAGAGGAGAGGTTTGAGACACATAAAACAGCATTTGAAAAATAATGGCCAACTTTTTTTTTTCCAAATTCAATGAAAACTGTAAGCTCACAGATCCAAGAAGCTCTGGGACCTCCAATAACAGAACTGCCACCAATTAATTAAAGATCTGGTGTAAATCACGACTAAAGGATTTTCTGCCTCACTCAGATTTTTGAAAGCAGTGCGTCTCCTCAGTTAGGACAAGAAGGAATATTAACGTGGTCAATATTCTGTGTAAGCGCCTGCTGTTCCAAGTCGGCTTTGAGTCACTGCGCTTGCAGTCCGGGCTGAGGTGAGAGGCTGGGAACAGAGCGCAGACGCAGGGGCAGACGTCCGGACTATTAAATTGTTAATTCTCTCTGTAGGTGTTCCTGGGGACAACCTTTTCCCTGAAATTAACATATTCACGTTCACTACCCGCCCCCTCCTTCAAACCTTTGACCGCAAGGAATCTGCCAGCAGCGGCGCTCTTCGTCCGGGCAGGGAAGGTGGGGTGGGCGCAGGTGCGCACTCGAGGTCGGGGTGGGGGTGCCTCGCCGCCCCTTCACTGTCCCGCGGGGCGCGAGCTCCGGTCAGGACCCCCGAGGGGCTGCTCTGCTTTGGTTTTGCCTGTTTGCATGTGTGTGCGTGTTTTTGTTTTTGTTTTTTCTTGTGACTTTGCGAAATATTCCAGGACGAGAGAGAGGAAGTCTTGGTCTCCGAGAAGGAGAGAACGCTGCTTTCCGTTTAAATAGCTCCTGGGAGCCCTCGAGGTTTTCCAACGTCATCACCGTGAAAACAGAAACTCCAAAAGGACATCCTCTCATCTCGCTCCCTGGACCCCGGTGGGGCTCGCTTTGGCTTCACCTTGTCTCTCCTTTGGTGGGTACGTAGTCTTGAGAATAGGTACCCCAGCATGAAGTCTTCAGAAAGGACGCGGAGATTTGGGGCGCGGTCGGGGAATAGGGTGGAAAGAGGTTTGAAGCTGGTAAATGTCTGTCTGTACCTGACAGGCTGGACTCGCGTGACCTGCTCTCCGTGTTCGCACCGCCTGGTTACATAAACTTAACCCGCGACTGGGGAGAAGCTCCCGGGCGCGGGGGCCGGGGTGGGGATAGGGGGTGGGGGGACTCCCCGCCTTCGTCCCGGAGACTCGCGGCCCCTCCTGGCTTTGATCTTCCTGAGAAAGCCCGCTCGGCCCGGCGGAGAGGCCGGCGCGCCCCGCCCGCCCCGCGCGGCCCCGAGGCCGGTCCTGCCGCGCGCCCCGCCCCCGCCGCCGCCCCCGCCCAGCCCCGCGCGAGCGCCGCGGTGCCGCCGCCGGGATGTGACCTTCAGAGCCGCCCGCACAGGATGCCCGGAGCCACCGCCCCTCGGCGCCCGCGCCTCGCCACGGCCCCCTGCGCGCTCTGACCGCGCGCGCCCGGCTCCCGGCCCCGGTCTCAGTGCCTGCCCTCGGCCCTGGCCCCGACCTGCCCCGCCCCGCCCCGCCATGCCGCCCGGACCCGCCGCCGCCCTGGGCACCGCGCTGCTGCTGCTCCTGCTGGCCTCCGAGTCGGCGCACAGTGAGTACCGCGCGGGGCCCGGAGCGCGCCGGGCCAGGAGACCCCCAGCACCCCCCACCCCAGGGGCGAGAGGAGCCTCGGCGCCCGCACCCCGGCCCCGCCCGGTGCGCCCCGGCCCCGCGCGCCCCGGCCCCGGCGCCCCTCCGCCCCGCGCGCCCAGGCTCCGGCGCCGCCGCGCTGACGGCGCGTCTCCGCTCTCTCCCCGCTCCTCCCGCCCGCGCCCGGGAAGCCGTGATGCTGCGGGCGCGCGAGGCGGCGCAGTTCCTGAGGCCCAGGCAGCGCCGCGCCTACCAGGTCTTCGAGGAGGCCAAGCAGGGCCACCTGGAAAGGGAGTGCGTGGAGGAGCTGTGCAGCAGGGAGGAGGCCCGCGAGGTGTTCGAGAACGACCCCGAGACGGTGAGCGCGGGGCGTGCGCGCGGCGCCGTGGGGCCGCGAGCGGAGCGCTGGGGCGGGCGGCTCGCCTCGACCCCCGCTCCCGCGTCACCACCCTTCTCCAAGGGACACCGTCCGCGCGCGCACGGGCGGGAGCCTGGGGGTCTGCGGCAAACCGTCCTGCAGGCACCCCCGACCCTGGGCCGGGCGCTGGGTGCCGCCCCGACCACCTCAGGCCTCCTTCTTTTGAGCCCCTGCTCTCCGGGTGATGCCAGGTGCCCCTCAGCGGAGGAGGGGCGGCAGATGTCCGCGGAGCGGGGTGGGGGAGGTCCTGTGGACGCCCGCACCCACTTCCCGCGGCAGGCCTCGGAAGGCAGCCGCCTTGAAGGAAACTGCAACTCTGACAGCTCAACCAGAAAGCTGTAGGGTCCGGCTTGAAACATAAACGAAATAAATGGTTTAAGAGCCGGAACAGTTTCCTGCCTCCCTGCCCCCTTAGCCAGATTAGAGCTGGGGGTGGGGCTGTCCACAGATCCCTATCTAGAGGCGCGGAGCCTTAGCTTCAAAGACGGAGGGCTGGCCCTACTGGCGGCAGCAGGTTTCACGCTGGGAGGACCTCGAGAACCGAGCAGGGCTGGCACACGCGGGAGGGCGGGCAGGCAGGCGGGTCGGCCACAAGGTGCGCCCTGGGAACCTCGGCGACTGCAGGAGCCTAAGGTGCTGGCCCAGGACAAATTTCTATTTACAATGTCGTGAAGAATGTGGGGTGACAGGCAGCCGAGCACAGGGAGCAGCCCTGGTTGCACTGTGCCATCTTAGGTGGGGCAGAGGCTGGGGTGTGTGCCCGGGAGGCCCTCACGGGCAAGTAGACTGATAGAAGGGTGGGCTCACCCTGCCCCGCTTCACACCCTGAGATCAGGATGCTTTCACAGCTGTTTTGGTTCTACTGGAATATTTCTTTTAAAGAATTCTTCTGGGGTGGAATAAGCGTCTCGTGCGACGAACAAATGACTGTGAAGGGTGAGGCTTTTACTGTGAGCTCGCGTTTTGACTGGCTGGCTTGACCCACCCCTCGGTCCCCTCTCTGAAACAAGCTTGATGGCGATGACCGGGCTGTGCCCTTCCTTGGCTTTGGCACAGCCCGAGGCTGCAGTGTCAGTAGCGGCGTGCCTTAACCCCTTGTGAGCAGCAGTTCCGCCCCGCCCGGTCTCTTCTGCCTGTTCTCCTGTCTCTTTGATGATGATGAGTCCTCCTGGCCCCAGAGAGCTTGCTCCGTGGAGTGTTTCTGAAGGCCCCACATGGGCTGCGTGCTGGCTGCCTGGGTCCCTGCCCAGCTGCGGGGTGTGAGACAAGTGTGTTCCTGCCAGCCCGGGCCCAGCCTGGGACACTGGCTCGTACAGAGCGTGGGGCGGGGCTTGCAGGTGACCAGACTTGAGGGCGGTGCGGCCGCCGCCCGTCCCAGCCCTGTCCACCCTGGCCTTACGCCTGCAGAGGCCGGCTGGACGCACTGTGCACTGGCCACCGCGCACCCTTCCCAGAGCCCGCCCTGCCCACTGTAGCTGTTCTTAGGTTCGTTATCACCTCGTCTGTGCTCAGTCGTGTCTGACTCTGCGACCCTGTGGACTGTAGCCCACCAGGCTCCTCTGTCCACGGGGAGTCTCTAGGCAAGAGTCCTGGAGTGGGTGGCCACGCCCTCCTCCAGAACCTTGTCTGCAGTGGATGAAAGGAGGGCAAGGACAGCAGGGACTTCAACACAGGGACTTCACACTCCCTCCAGCGTCCTGCCCCCTCCCTTCCCGGGGGGGTTGCCTCACACCCGCCCCATCCACCCCATCTCCTTTCACATCAAAGCCACGTGTAACTTTCCAGAATCCTGTCCGCCTTCCTGACCCATCCCCAAATCAGTCACACCTTTCCCTTTATTACCAGCTTCCTGGGCAGACCGGCTCCTTCTGGTTCACTGAGGGGCGGTGGCATCTGGAGGGGCCAGCTGGGGTCAGGGGTCCGGGGCTGGTGCTTCGGGGACTTCCTCGTGTCCAGCTGTGCCTCTGGTCATTGACCAGATGCCCCTCTGGGCGTCCCCACCACCTTCTCCCTCACTTTGAGGAGGTCCTGGATCCCAAGGGTGGGGGAGACCCTGCAAACACAACTCACTGCTAATAAACCTTTAGAAAAGCAGCGCATGGAGTGAGGCGGTCCTGTGACCTTGCCATGGCTCCTCAGAGTCTGGGCTCCCCTGAGAAGCATCACTTCCTTGCCTTCGGATTCCTGGCTCTTTGTGATCATGTGTGGGTGTGACCCCGACGAGGCCCTGGCCTTAGTTCAGGAAGTCGCAGGGGGCCCCGTGGCATCCTGACGTGTGACAGGGAGGCCACGGACTCTGGGCTGAGAGCACTGCCAGCTCAAGGGGCCGCCACCGGGACAGCCTGTCCTCACCCCCCAGCCGCTGCAGGACAGCTGCTGCAGGACAGCCCCTGTGCGGTTGCCCCACACGCCTGCAGGAGCGTTTCCCACAGGCCTTTTGCTTCTGGCAGAGAGCAGCCTGTCTCATGTCTCTGGGGCTGCGGGTGGGGCAGAAGGTGGGGGCAGCCGCCCTGTGCCCGGGCTTGGTGGGGGTTCTGGCACCTGGAGCCGGCCCTCTGGGCTGCGTGCTGCCATGGAATCCCTGGAGGCGGTGCCCTCTGTGCTGGGTGTGTTTTGGGCGCTTCCTGCGCAGGCGAATTGTTCCACTCTGGGCCGCCTTCCTCTCTGCGGACGGGCTCTGAGCAGGTAGCTGTGGGCACCTTCCTGATTCCAGGGGCTGTGGAGCCCTGAAGAGGAAGGAGCCTGGGGCCTCCCTGACGCGTCCAGCGCTTCCCAGGCTTCTCTCCAGGGACAGATATTCTCCTCCACATTCTTTCAGCCTCAGGGGAGTGTCCCACCCTGCCCTCCCCTGGAGCCCTGTGATTAGACTCCCTCCTTATCTTGTTTTCCTCTCAAGTTGTTACTCTATCTTCCCAGCACTGCCCTCCTCCTGGGGTCTTGTCCAGAGGACTCTGGGTGCTGGGCGCCCTGCTGGCCCCCTGAGTTCTCCTGAAAGCTCACCAGCCCAGCACAGTCACCTTCCTACTTAGGTCCTTCAAGGCAAGCGGGCACCAGCGCCCATACCACTGTCCTTGGCTTCAGGAAAGGATTCTAGACAAAAGACTCACCCAGCCCAACCCATGGCCCAGGCCTAGTTTTCCACCTCCCAGCACAGGGGCTACCTGAGGCCTGCGGGTCAGAGGGGGTTCCAGGTCTTGGTCTTCCATCCCCTTGTTTGTTTGAGATGGAGGCAGTGATGCTCACATGTCCACAGACAGCGATGCTCATATGTCCTCAGACGGCAACGCTCACACATCTGTAGATGGCGATGCTCTGATGTCCGCAGACAGCGACGCCCTCACGTCCGCAGACAGCGATGCTCACACGTCAGCAGACAGTGATGCTGACACGTCCGCAGACAGCGACGCCCTCACGTCCCGCAGACAGCGATGCTGACACGTCCGCAGACAGCGATGCTCTGATGTCCACAGGCAGTGACGCCCTCACATCCGCAGACAGCAGTGCTCTCACGTCCACAGACAGCGGTGCTCTCACGTCCACAGACAGCGATGCTCTGATGTCCGCAGACAGCGACGCCCTCACATCCGCAGACAGCAGTGCTCTCACGTCCATAGACAGCGATGCTCTGATGTCCGCAGACAGCGGCGCCCTCGCATCTGCAGACAGCAGTGCTCTCACATCCATAGACAGCGATGCTCTGATGTCCGCAGACAGCGGCGCCCTCGCATCCGCAGACAGCAGTGCTCTCACGTCCATAGACAGCGATGCTCTGATGTC
>ML660218.1:12396779-12467426 GCA_007570785.1 Antilocapra americana | reverse complement strand
TGCTCTCACGTCCATAGACAGCGATGCTCTGATGTCCGCAGACAGCGGCGCCCTCGCATCCGCAGACAGCAGTGCTCTCACGTCCATAGACAGCAATGCTCTGATGTCCGCAGACAGCCGTGCTCTCACGTCCATAGACAGCGATGCTCTGATGTCCGCAGACAGCGGCGCCCTCGCATCCGTAGCTCTGCCAGTGTCACACCCGAGTACCAGCACCTGGTGCAGCCGGAGCCTGGCTTCTGACTTCACATCCCTCTGTCTCTCTGTCTCTCTCTTCTCCAGCCTCCACCCCTGACTCCCCCTCAGACGTGGGGGCTCCATGGTGGGGAAGTGCCCTACCAGGAACATTTTCTGGGTGCAGTGGGTTTCAGAGCCCGGCGAGCTGCTGGTCTTCTCTTGAGTTGTGTTGGCTGTCCAAGGACATCTGTCCACTACGATCCCAGCATCCTAGGGGACAGCTTGGGGAGGGACACCCCGAGGGAGGGAAAACCCCTCTCTCAGGCCTCTCCTTGTTGCAGTGGCCTGAGGGGTCTCAGGGACACAGAGATGGGGTCCCAGCAGAAGGGGTGGGGGACCTTGTCACCCCCAGTGACCTCCAGGATGGCCCAGGCCCACCTGCCCCCCACGCCCCGCCCCATCATGACAGCAGCTCGCTGACACTCGCTCACTCAGATGCTCAGACACACTCCCCTCTGCCCCCTGAGGGTCCACCAGCGCAGACTCAGCCCTAGCTCCTGTCTGTCCAGGAAGGCCCCTGCTTGCTGTGGCCAACCTTCCCCAAGGGCCCGGTCCCTCCCAGGCTTCCTCCGCTGGGAGCCAGCAGGGGCGGGCCCTCTGAGTTGTCTGGCCCATTGCATTTTCTCCAGAGTTGACTCCACACGACCCAGAGGCCTGCAGACCACTGGTTAGACACATGGCACGCAGGGCCCCTACTCGAGCCAGTCTCTCCCCGGATGGCCTTAGGGGAGGGACAGCTTTGTCTGGCCCCCCTTTGCTGCCCCTGAGCCCTCATACTCACTGACCCTGGGGGGGGTCAGCCCAGTGTGCAGCTGGGCCTGCGGCCTAATGACCAGGCAGGCCCCTGAATGATGCGTCGTCCGCGCCTGTGGGCTCAGCATCTGTGGGAAACCTAAAGATTTTCTGAAGGACGCTGCAGGTCTGCCGATGGGACTTAGGAAGAAAATGACCTTTAAGACGCTGATGCTCACAGCCTGGTGTTTGGGATTCCAAGTGGCTGGGCTGGGATGCTGCAAACCCAGCGAGGCTGTCAGTTTACTCCAGCTCTGCCGGTGCGTGTGGGATGTCCTCATGCTGTGTTTGCTGAGCTCAGAGGTCAGAGCTGTTTCTGGGCTGCAGACTTCACTGTGGTTTGAGAGTTAGAATGGATTTTGGGGTTTTAGTCTAGTGATTTCACTGCAGTCCACGTGTGTATGCCTGCAGTTGTGACCCTGACAGAGTGTAGGTCATTAATGTTTTAAAGTAATTTTTAAGGAGGAGTTGGGTCTGGGATGACCCCCAAGCCCTCACCCACCGTGCCCTCGCCCAGCTCCTGAGATCACAAGGTCTCATCCCTGCCCCCAGTCTGCTGGCTCCTGCCCTGCCCTTCTGCTCCATGCGTTCCTGGTGGATGCCCCCTGCTCGCCAGGTTCCATGCTGTCGAAGCTCCCCAAGGCCAGCCACCACGTGTGGGCAGGGACAGGTCAGAGGGGACAGGAGTGTCACTCAGAGCTGAAGAAAGATGCTTGGATCCCTGTCACTCTGACGCAGCAGGAGCTTACTCTTCTGGGGCCCCAGGAGGCTCCACACCTGCTTTTTTTTAGCTCCTGCCAGCATATTCACAGCTGCCAGGAAGAGCACCTGGACATCAGTGGGGTCACTCCTGTGCCACCAGAGGGTGTGGTGAGGCCTGGCACCCGGGGAGGCTTAGGACCCGGGGCAGCCCAGTTGTTTCCGTTGTTTCTGTCCTGCTGGTGAGCACCCCAGCCACTCAGGTGAGCATCATAGCTGCATTTAGCCTTGAGAACAAAGGTGTCTCCGAACAAAGCTGTGGATGATCAGCCAGTGCCGTGAAGGGGAGTGCCCGCAGCCCTGTGAGGCCTCCGCCGGGAGAGCACATGAGAAAGAAAGAAAGGCCTTTGCGTTGCCCATTTCCCAGAACGTTCTCACTGACTCATGAAATCTTCACTTTGCAGGCCACGACAGACACATCTGTTGGCACTCACTTTTCAAATTCAGTTAGCCTGGTACTCTGAGCTCATTAGAGTGGTTCAAATAAGACAGTGTGTTTCTCTCTCATGTGAAAGGTGGAAGGCAGGCTGCCCAGGGTTGCTCAACGGTGGGGGCCCAGGGACTTACGTGACCAGTTGTGCTCCACTGCACTGCTGCACAGCCTTCGTCTTCAGGCCTCCTCACACAGCGTGCAAGATGCTGGAGAACCAGCCATCACATCTGCATTCCAGCAAGGAGGCCAGAGAACCAAAGCACCCCGCTGTCTCTCTACTCTGTTTCGCTCCCTGTGTGTATCCCATTGGCCAGGACTTGGTCGCACAGCCACGCCTAGTTGCCAGGGCGGCTGGGAAGTGGAGTCCCGCAGCTGGCTGCACGGTTGCTCTAACCGAACCCAGAGTTCTGTTACTGGGGTGAATGGAGAATTGGATGCTGGACAGCAGCTGCAAATCTCTGCTGTGGGGGAGCAGTATTTGGAAACAAACCTGTTTTATGAGGTCCATTTCCAAGAGTATTTTCGTGCCTGGCAGGAGACGCTGTACTGAGCCACGCCAGGAGGTCTTGCACAACACGCCTTGCACGCGGGGCTTCCAGCTGCACTCTCACAACCTGTGCCGGGAGAGAGCAGCCCCCTCCAGTCCCTGGCTTGTGCCCCACCCTGGGCCTCGGGTCTCCCAGCCGCTGGAGCCTGCAGCTGCCTCAGGGCCCCGCTGGGGAGCCGCAGGTGCCCGGGGCAGTGGGAGCAGGGGCGGATTGCAGGAGAGCTCTCAGTAGCGAGGGCCCACTGGGAAGGGCACCGGGATCTCCACAGCCCGAGGGTCCCTGCCACCTGCCCCGGCCCTGAGCGTGGCATCCAGGGCACCTCATCATGACACTGATGTGATGGGGACCTGGAGAACTGGGCTTCCCGGCCCCTGTCAGGCGTGGCAGGCTTGGTGGGAGGGGATGGCTGTGAGGGTGGAGGGGTGTCACAGCCCCGGGAGTCTCACACGTGCGGAGCTGCCGTGGGCCCCGGGTCACCCACGCCTCTGGCTGGTGACATCAGGGCTTTGTTCCAGGACCTCCCTACAGCCTGCCCACCAGTGTCTGAGGACGGAGGGGATGCAGTGCCCGCGCGGGGTGCCTGGGGGCATTCCCCTGTGCAGGGCCCACCTGGGGGCCTCCAGGAGGGCTGGGCCTAGGGCCTCCAGGAGGCCCGTGGCCTGAGAAGTAATGTCCGCGTTTCCTTCAGTCTCATATAGAGTCTTCCACGCCTAGTTGGGAGAATCTCAGGAGGGGACCTGGGGGAAGGAAGGGAAGAAGGCTTTTGTATGAACTCTGCCAGGAAGATGCGTGGAGCCCTTCCGGGTCTGGGCGCCTGCCTTCAGGGGGCGCTGCACTGAGCTTCACGCTCTCAGGGCCCAGCGCCTGGGCAGCAGCGGCCTCCTGACGAGACCAGGGTGTGAGCGCTGGCCTGGCTGGGCCTTGGCCGGCCCTCCCCACCGGCCCCCGGGGAGAACGCCGGCGTCCACCCTGCATCTGCCCTGTCGATAAGCGAACTGTCCTGACACTCGGGTCCCAGCCTGCTTTGACAAAGAGTAGATAGAGATCTTTGGAACTAAAATTGCAGACAGCTATCTGTTAAAGGAAGTCTTAAATTCTCAGTTCACTGTTTGAGAAACAACCGCATTTATTGCAATGTGATGTGTGCCTCCTGTCGTGTTGTGTAACCCAAGTAAAGGTCCCAAACACTCCAGACAAAAGCAGGCAGGCCCCACCGACACGGTGTCTGGAGGGCAGCGTCCACAGAGGTCAGCGGGGCTGGGGGTGGCTGTCCCCGTCTGTGTACAGGGCGGGGAGCATGCGTGGCAGTGGAAGGTAGGGCTGCCTGGGGGCAGGAGTCCCGGCCTCACCTGGGCCCCACAGGGATGTGGCTGCCTCCGGGGAGCTCAGCGTGAACGGCTCTCCTTTCCCCTTAAGGGAGTGGATCGTGAGGAGCAGAGGGAGAGGAGCAGGCCCGGAGGTGCTGTGCCGAGGCGCTTGGTGTGGCCAGAGTCCGTGCAGCCTCCAGGCAGACCCGGGGGGTCGCCCTGCCCCCGCCAGCCCGTTTGTCACGTTTGCATGGATGTCACCTTCTCAAGTGCTTCAGAAGCCCTGGACTTGTTCCGATCTTTCCTTTTCTTTTAAGATAGCATTTTACAAGAAGCCCCCCCTACCAGACCATTACTTCTAAAAGTGTGAACTAACTGCGTCTGCACAGGGCGTCCCCACCCCCCTGGCCAGGGGGCCCAGCCCAGTGGGTGGAGGTGACATGCAGGGTCACGGGGAAGCAGGGCTGCGGCCTCAGTCATGTTCCACGACCGGCCTGGAGTCTCCGCTTACTCGTCTGTGGAATGGGCTGATGAGAGCGACCTTCCTGGGAGGGTGAGGGTGGTCCTGAGGATTAGACACCAGCAAGCTGGTGACATCGGGTCACTTGATTCCTCGGGTGGGGATTTAGGACCAGATGGCTCCGCCATCAGCCCTGAGGGGTGTCAGAGGCAGGGGTGGGCTGCTGTGACTCCACCGCGAGGCAGCTGGGGACGCTGAGACCCCCAGAGTCACTGCCCAGCTCCACCTCACAATTTGCAGTTGTGGGTGGAGGGGTGTGCCCTTCACACCCTCTGTCCTCTGGTGGCCATGGTTTACAGACAGGCGCTACTGGGCGTCCTCCCACTGGGGTCTGAGGCTGGGGTCTTTTGGGCGTGTTTCTCATTCTCCTGAAAGACACTTTACTCACGTGATATAGCTGCTGTTGGCGGCACTGGGCTGCTGGTTAGAGCCGGCCAGCTCTCAGCACACAAGCACCCTGCAGAAGCTCTGGGCCCGCTTGGGCCTCCCCTCCCCTCCCCCCTCCCCTCCCCCCTCCCCCTCCCTCCCCCCTCCCCCTCCCTGCCATCTTAGAGGCAGAAAGCAGCTTTCAGGACCATCCTCTCCCTCGCCCTCTTCTTCGAGCACCTGCCTCCCAGGGGAGGGCGGGGTTCCTAGCCCAGTGGCCGGCAGTAGGGTTGCTCAGACGGCAGGCACTCTGCCAGTTAACGGCTGCCTTTCTTTTTCTCTTTCCACAGGAGTACTTTTATCCAAGGTACTTAGGTAAGTTGAAATCACGACCTCCTTCCACTGGGGAGACATGTTACGTGTTGGAGGAGAGGTTGCTCAGACTGGGTCACCAAGTTGTTCCCGGAGGGACGAAGCTCCGTGACAGTGAGGTGGGACCGCGTGGGCTCCCAGGGCAAAGCCGGGTCTGTGTCCCTCCCACCGCGGTGACCACCAGCGTCACGGCTGGCAAACCTCTTCTCCACTCTGACTCCCAGCTTCCGCTGGTTCACTGGGAATACGGTAGATTCAGTGTCGGGACTGCCCCCATGACGTTACTGAAGGCCCGGGCATCTCTTGTCTTTGTGGGCTGTGGCTATTGACACTGTAAGAGTAACTAAAGCTGAGAACGTTAGGGATGATTTTGCTTAACTTGAACGACAAGATTGTGCAAGCAAACCGCCTGGGGGTGTCGGGGGGAGGGGGGCCTGGAAAGCCCCGCTGGACTTTGGGGGGGACGAGAGGAAGACGGCCAGTCTCTCCAGGGCGATCTGGAAGTCC
This sequence comes from Antilocapra americana, assembly GCA_007570785.1. NCBI lineage: Eukaryota > Metazoa > Chordata > Mammalia > Artiodactyla > Antilocapridae > Antilocapra > Antilocapra americana. The sequence continues at coordinate 12,461,585 of ML660218.1, read as the reverse complement.
CCACGAGGACTGCCCCTTGTCAGTGCTGTGTCCAGGGTTCTCGGGATGGCTGTTCCTGGAACGAGAGAGGCATCCGGGGCTCTCCTGATTGTGTCAGGCGTGTTTTGGTCACTTTTCCATTGGCCTTGCAGCCTCTTAGAGGTGCCTCTCTGGGGTGCACATCTGGTGGCAAGCAAAGTGGGCCGTGGTCGGTCCTGCGCAGCCCAGCCCAGGCCCCATGTGGCCTGGCCCCTGGGTGTGCGGGTTTGTTTCCTCAGGAAGGGGTGACCGGGGCCCCCTGGCCCGCCTCCAGTGCTGCCCACTGCCCGTGCCCACATCCTTGAGCAGCAGCAGCTCCTGAAAGGCCATTGAAGTGGCTCAGCAGCCATTGTGCCCAGATGCTCATGCGCGCTGCCCAGCCCCGGCCCCACGTGGAGGCCCAGTGGACTGTGTAGAGGGGAGGAGGAGCTTGGGGTCCATCAAACCCAGGGCACTGTTCTGAACAGGGGTCAGGTTGAGATGGAGCCTGGGTCTTTGCCACGGTCAGAGAGCATCCTGAGGGACACCAGAGAGCCTTCTGTGCAGTAGCAGGAGCCTCCCTCCTCAAGGTTGCAGGGGCTGGCGCCCCTAGGACAGAGCCCTGCCCGTTGGAGGCATCTGCTCATTTCTGGTGTTAAAATTCTGTGTCAGCATGAGCGGCACGGCACGTCTGTCAGAGGGTAACCGCCCCCCCTGTCTTGCAGAATGCATCAGTAAACATGGATCTCCGTACAAAAAGAGCCCAGCTTTTGTCACCTGTGTGCAAAGTAAGTGTGCTCCTGCCTCAGAGCCCCTGAGTCTGGGCTCTCGGGGCCTCACAGTCATTCTCAGGGGCCCCGAGTGTTCCTGTGGTCTTGGGAGCCACAGCCGGAGGTCAGCCCCCCTGCCCTGAAGTGAAGCGTGTGTGGCATGAAGCGCAGACCTTTTCCAGGTCGGGGGAAGGCCCGTCTGGGCCCACCTCCTGGTCCGTCGGGTCTCCTTTCACCACGGTCACTGGTTCTGAGAATGTTCTCAACCCACGTGGTGGGCAGCATGCCTGATAAGCAGAGTGCACTGGCAAACTCCTGGGCTCTTTCTAGTTTTTTATTCTAACTAACAAACCAGAGTGGTCTCCTTGTCTCCTTGAGCACCTCTGCTGGGTAAGCTCCTAGGAGTGGAAGCTGTGTCCTTTCCCAGTTTTGATGCAGACCTGGCCCATTACGCCTACTGAGGACCGGAGTGCCCCTCAATACCTGCCCCAATCAAATGTACTTCTTTTTGCTTTTTATCTCTCTCAGTAGAAAAGTGCGGGAATGACCCTCCATTCGGTTTAGTTTTTCTTACTCACGAGTGAAGCCGAGCTTCATGTGTTTCTTTTTCTGTGAGTGGTTTGTTCATATTCTTTGCCTACCTTTCTCAGTTTTCTCAGTTTGTAGGAGCTGTCGACAGATTTTGCGGGTTAGCTGTTTATAGTAAAGGTAGCAAGAGTCCCTCCAGCTCATCGTGCGTCTTTATTACTATTATTACTCTAAATCATACGGTGGCACTGACCCGCCCGGTGTCCTGCCACGCGGCTTTCAGTCCACACATACACACGTCTCAGCCGAGCCTGACTCCAGGCCTGGCTCTGGCCTGATGGACCAGACACCGTATCTCTGCCCCCCTCAGCCTTTGGTGCAGCCCTCTGACCCGGCTGTCCCCATGAGGGCAGTGTCCGGCGCTTTCCCTGCTGAGCATGCCCTGCCCAGGTTATAACTTGTCGTTGCCCTCACATTTCTGGAAGCAGGAGCAGAAGCCACGAGACTGGCCTCCACTGCCCATAGCAGATGCCTCGCATTCCAGTCCACGGGGCAGCCTCTCTCCCTCCCACCCTCCCACTGCCGTCAGCAGGCAGATAACCCCTCACCTCCCTCCTGTGGGGCCTGGGTCAGGACTTATCCCAGAGCCTGTCTGCGGGCTGCCTGCGTCCACCGAATTCCTCAGAAACTTGGGACACCTGCAGACACTCCACAGTCTGCCCCAGAGATGAGCTTCCCAACAAGGCAGCAAATGAAAGCGGGTGGAATTCTTCCTGCTGGGAGTTGTCTGCCCCCAGGACAAGGCGGGGCTGCCCTCTCGGCCTGGGGACCCTGAGGTTCTGAAGGGGCGGTGCTGGGCGTTCTAGGCAAATTCCAGGTGAAGGTAACAAACCTGGACTTATCCTTCTGTGATGACTTGAGTCTTTAACCGAGTGTGTCGGGTGGGGACGTGCCCTCGTCCAGCCGCCCCTCCCGTGGGGCCTCTGACACCCGCGTCAGGAGCTGCCTGGCCCGGCGCACGTCCCCCGCTGTCCATGGGTCCTGGGCACATTCCGTGCGACCTGGACGTGGGGCTGCTAAGCACTCAGGTCTCAGGGGAAACTGGGCAGGGGGTGGGGACCTGTTCTTGCCACTGGTCTCGAGCCTCCTGTGCCTGCCAGGGCCCTGTGACCTGCTTCCTGGGAGGTCTGTCAGGCTCTGGGGCCCAGCCAGGCCTCCCCTCTCCCCCGCGGCCCCAGGGTGCAGCCCCAGCCTCTAGCCTGGTGGGTGGGTGGCCACTCCCTCCAAGCTGACCTGAGTTTCCTGGGATCAGCCAGGCCCTGGCCGGTCTGGTCTGTGACCCCCTCTGGGGGAGGTAGGGTTCAGCATGGTCAGCCAGGGCCAGCGGGGGGACCTCAGTGCCCTGGACTTGCCTGGACGCTCCCCCAGCTCAGGGCCCCCTTCTCCTTGCTTTCCACTCAGAGCTGCCTGACCAGTGCTCTCCGGACCCCTGCGACGATAAGGGGACCCAAGTCTGCCAGGACCTCATGGGCAACTTCTACTGCCAGTGCAGAGACGGCTGGGCAGGGCGGCTTTGCGACAGAGGTAAGGATGCGCCGCCCAAAGGCCTGGGCTGGCAGGGCTGGGCTCTGGCCCTCCTCTTCCCCTCCTGCCAGGGGACACAGCCACACCAGCCTGTCCGGCTGCGACAGGAGTGAGGAGACGTTGGGGGGATGCCAGCTGTGTGGGGATACAGGACCCTCACTGGTCAGCTCCCAGGAGAAGTTTGGTGGGTGGAGCCCCCAGCCTCTCAAGTCCTCCCAGGGGCGTGGACGTCTGGACAGTGCTGGGTGTCCTGCTGCTGCCCTGGGCAGGGCGCCCTCCAGCTTGAAAAGCCACCGTGCTGAGCCCCAGCAGTGCCTAAGCCAGGCCAGCTCTTCCAGGGCACCGAGGGGGGGGCATGCCCTCCCTGAGGCAGGCTACCCCACCCGTCTGTGCCCCCACTGATGGGAAGGGAGTCGAGAGCAGGTTCACCTCTGCCCTCCCTGAGTTCACAGTGTGCTGGGTCAGCAGAGAAGCCGCAGGAGACCCCTGGGACCTGGTTAGAGCCTTCAGGTAGCCCCTCGTTGCAGAGGGAGTCCTGAGCCCCTCAGAGCTTTCTGTCCAGCCATGGAACTGGGCCCCTGTGCCCCCCACCCAGGATCTGAGGGTAGATTCCACGGGGCTGGGGCTGCAGACTCTGCCAAGTATTCCAGGCGGTTGTGGGTCACCTCTGGCTCCGTGTCCTGTTCCCAGATGTCAACGAGTGCGGCCAGGAGAACGGGGGTTGCAGCCAAATATGCTACAACCAGCCAGGCAGCTTCCAGTGTGCCTGCCACGGCGGCTACATGCTCTCCCCAGACAGTCGGACCTGCCACGGTGAGCCTGATGGGACCCCCGGGCCTCTGTTCTCCCCAGTTTGCTTCTGCAGTTGCCAGAAGTCGGCAGGCTGAGACCTCGGCCCCTTGGCTCCTCTGCAGGAGGCTGAGGCTGTGGCAGGCTCCTTGGCTCTGGAGGAAGGGTGGGAGGGCGGCGGGCGTCCTGCAGACACAGCACATGCCCAGGCTTGTCCGTGGCCACGGGCCCCAGAGTCGGGACACAGGCTGATTCACTCAGATCTGTGGACAGAGCCAGCCCAGCTGGGGAGGCCTGCCTGCTGCTTGGGGAGTGGCGGTGGGGTGGTTGCCAGGCCTCCTTCCTGGCCATGGAGCCTGCAGACGTTCCTGTGCCAGTCAGGGCCCGGGACGCCTTGTGGGGAGGTGCGGGCAGGACACCTGGGGCCCCACTGCTCACTGCTACAGAATCAGAGCTCAGAAATGCTAGAAAAGGAAGGTGCCTTTAAATCGGAATGCTGGCAATCTGGGGAGATGGTGGGCTCAGCAGCCCCCAAAACCACCTCCCATGAGTCGGCTTAGCCTTGAGAGCTTTTGAAGGGACACAGGAAGGAGTCTCATTAACCACTGAGAGGGGGTCGGTCCTCTCCACCTGCGCAGCGCGTGGGCCAGTCACCTCCCCTCATGGCCCCTCCAGGCGCCGTCTTACTAGGTTTGGTCATAGTTTGTTTGTGCGGTTACTGAAGAGGAAGCTGAGGAGAGAGCTGGTCATTTGTTCTTTGTTTCTAGTTCTTTGATCTACAGAAAGAACCAATCAGTTTAGCCAGGTACTGTGTGAAGATGTGCTTGGGTCAGAGATGCGCGAGCAGGTAGGCCTGGTTAAAAGCTGGTTACAACCCAGTTTTGCTAAAGTGACGAGAAAGGGGGCTTCCTGCTGAGGGCAGAGTCCTGCAAAGGGCTGCTCACAAGTCCCCACTTACAGAACATTGCTGCATCTCTGAGAGGTTGAGCTGAAGGTCTGTCTTCTGTAACTTTTTCCTGCTGACATGGGCACCATGCTCTCAGGGAACGATGTCCCTGTAGGCCTGAAGTGTCCCTTCGCTGACGGTTTTACTTGCCTCCTTACACATGCGGGCAGAGCAAACAATTCCGATGTCCCCAGAGGCACTCACTGTAGGGAGCAATAGTGTGAACCCCATTGTCTCGAGGCCACAGGTTTAGTTCTGCTCAAGATGGAGCCACGTCTGTCCTGCCTGCAGTCTGTTTGTCATGCAGTCTGCCTTTGGACTCTGGCGGCAGTTACAGCCTCTGTAAACCTACTCAGAAGTGTGCACCCCACACTGAGTGTGACTCTCGTCCTGATCAGCAGCGGCTCCATTTTGTACTGGGTGGGTGGGGGCCTGCAGGGTTCTGCTCGATGCCTCCAGGATCCAACCTCACCACCTCCGCCCGCTGGCTTCCCCAGACCCCAGTCACCAGCCTTCCTCTGAGAAAGGTCTGCTCTGGAGTGAAGCAGAAGGCAGCTACCCTATCCCCCTGCTTCTGCAGTCGGTCTGGGGCTTCCCGCAGCCAGCACCTGGGCACCCCAAGAAACCCCTACAAACTGCCCACTCCCCAGAGGCACCCCTTTCTCACCCGACTCTCCAGGAGCACCTAGCCTGCCCGTCTCCCTCTCTCCATGAATTCCCACCTGACTCGGCAGCAGGAGGGGTCAGGGCCCGGGGTCCTGAGCAAGACGCGGGTGGGCTCTCTTGTCTGAAAGACCACTTCCAGTCCGTGCACGTTGGTGCCTCCCAGCCCTGACGAGACGCAGGAGTCATCCGTGTGTCCCGGTGGTGGTTCCCACCCCCCTGCCCTTCACGGCTGACTGCCTCCCTCAGAGAACGCACTTCAAGACCGGCCCTGTCGCAGGGTGGTCGTTATGGGGCGTGGAAGGCGGTACTTAGGGACCCAAGGGCTTGTCCCCTCACTTCTCCGAGGGCCCCTTCTCTACTCGGGTTCACCCTCTCCTGTGCCCGCAGCTGCCGGGGCAGTTCCAAGGGCTGGCCCAGACCGTGGGGCTCAGGTTCTAGGGGAGCCCTGTGCTGTCCGTATGGGTGCCCCAGGCACTGTCTCAGCCCTGCGAAGGGGCCCTCTTTAGAAAACCCCAAGGGCCGGCTTTGAACCGCTAGTCTACCTCCCAGACCACCCAGGGGTGAGACGGCCTCTGGCTCTGGGTGAATCCCAGCATGCTGCATCCCTGACTGCAGGACAGTGGGGCGGGGCTCTGTGCCTCCCCTGTTGGCAGGCCTGGTTACTACTTAGCCTGACGGCACGGGCCCCACCCCGATGGTGGTTTCGGGGTGTGCCTGCGGATGCCGGCCCAGCAGCTCCCTCTCTTGGCATCACTGTTTCCTTAGGATCCCTGCAGTGAGGCGCCTTCTCATCATGTCCTCTGGGGTCAGCCCTGGGATGCTGAGAGTGGGGTGGGGGGGACCCTGCGCCCATGGGGTGGGCTCCCGGGGTCTGCCCTGAAGCGCTGCCCAGCCTTTGCGGATGAGTCTCTGGGCACTTTCTTGGCTGCCAACAGGGGACCACCCAGAGGCCAGTCATCGCTCATCATGAGCTTTCGTGGAGCCAGTTAGGTTGAGCAGGACCACTGGGTGGGCTGCGAGCTTTCCCTGCGGTTGTGGTGAAGTCTTGGCAGCCGAGGGCAGGGGGCTGGCACTGCTGAGACGGCACAGTACAGGGGGCTGCCCATGGCCCCCAGTGTGAGCGTGGTGCCTACCCGCCTGGGGACTCCACTTGGCACCTCCTGCCCCTGAATGGCTGGGGCTGGTCTGAACTCACTGCCAGCCCAGCCCATGAGGGGTCGGCCCAGCCTGGCTCCTGCAGCACCTGTGGGTTGGGCAGCTTGATGCAGATGAGTCCCGACCGTGGGGGCCCCGTGGGTTTACAGGCTCTCTGCGGGGAGCACGTAGATCATTCCCGCCATCCTTGGGAGGAATCTTAGTTTCCGCGCCTGAAAGCCTGTGTTTGCCGAGCTGCCCTTCTGACGAGTCAGGAGCAGCTGTGAGTCTTTGCGGCAGATCGTATTTGAAGTACCAGTTGCACTCTCTAGAAATTCTGTCTCCTTAGGAACCAGTTCTTGGCTGCAGGTTTCCCCTGCTGATACTGGTTTGCCCACGTGGCAGAGGGAAGGGAGCCTCAGGACAGACCCTGATGGGCACTGACTGCGACCGTGGTGCTGGTTTTCCTCGGGCAGACCTCAGTGTGAGGCCCATGCAGTCACCCTGGTGGCCAGGGGGCGCTCTGGGGAGGCGGGGTGGGGCTTCAGGTCAAAAGGCCCCAGAGGTGCTTCTTCACCTTCCTGGACTGCTGTCATTGGAATTCAGCAACAGCTCTGTGCACCTGGCCAGCCAGTTCCCTGCAGCAACAGGAATCGGCCTTCTCAACCAGGCCTCGATCAAAAACTCCCCACCCACCCCCAGCCCTGCTTGTGAGCTGGGGCTGAAAGCCCAATGGATGGAAGGAAAGGAGGAGATGGGAGAGGAGGGGAAAGGGGGAGAGGAGGAGAGGATGGGAGGGGAAGGGGCGGGGAGGGGGCGCAGAGAGGAGGGGGCGAGGAGGGGAAGGAGGGGAGGGGCGGGGAGGGGGACAGGCGGGAGGGGGAAAGAGGGAGGATGGAAAGGGGAGGGGAGGGGAGGGGAGGGGAGGGGCAGGGATGGGGGAGGGGAGAAGAGGCTGGGGGAGAGGAGGGGGAGGGGAGAGGATGGGAGGGGGAGGGGAGGGGAGGGGAGGGGGAGGGGAGGCAGGGGAGAGGAGGGGGAGGGGGAGAACAAGACGGGGAAGGGGCGCTGCACTGACACACCAGGCCAGCCCAGGCTCCCCCCACAGAGCTGGCCACCTCACCGCGGTTCCTGGCCAGCGGGCAGCAGCTCCTTCCGGGCCGGCCGCCAGCAGGCCTGGTGGACCTGATGCAGCTGGTTTTTCCTGCAGACGTAGACGAATGTGCGGACGCGGGTGCCTGTGGGGCGGCGCGGTGCCAGAATCTGCCCGGCTCCTACTCCTGCATCTGCGATGAGGGCTACGTGTTCAGCTTGCAGGAGAAGGGCTGCCGAGGTACCTGCGTGCCGTGTGCCCCCCGGAGGGTCCGAGTACCTGCACACACGCGACGTGGCCCCCGCCTCACCTGCACGCACGCGACGTGGCCCCCACCTCACCTGCACGCACGCGACGTGGCCCCCGCCTCACCTGCACGCAACGCGATGTGGCCCCCGTTTCCTGTGTGACTGGCCCCTCCCCAGAGACACAGGGAGACAGACCAGGCAGGGCCCTGGCTCTTGGGCAGCTGCCTTCTCTCCAGCCCCCCCCAGTGCTGGCCTAGCCATGCCCAGGAGCCCAGACAGCCACACTGCCTCCCACTACCTTCCTGCCTGGGGCCCGTGGCTGCCCCTGCACAAGGAAGGAGGTGGGTGGTCCCAGCCTGCCTCCCAAACCCGCCAAGCCATCCCGGCTCCCCTCCCCGGACACAGACCCGCACCCGGACCACAAACCCGCACCCGGACCGCGACCCTGGCGTCCTGCGTGTGCTGATGGCCACTGTCCAAGCGTGCAGCTTCGTCCCCAGGAAGAGGCCGGGTGGGAGCCGTGCACCTGGGCTGCCCGGGGCTCCACACTGGCCCTCGCGTCCCCCGAAGTGTGATGGGGTCAGGCTCTGGCAGTTCCACGGGCTCAGGGGCCTCCTTGTGGCCGCAGATGTGGACGAATGCGCGGAGGGGCGCTGTGAGCAGGTCTGCGTCAACTCCCCTGGGAGCTACACCTGCCACTGCGACGGGCGCGGGGGCCTGAAGCTGGCCCGGGACATGAACGCCTGCGAGGTAGCCCCGGGCAGCGGGCAGGGCAGCAGGGCCCCGGGTTTCGGCCCCCCTCCTGACAGCCACCCCCCGCAGGACATCCTGCCCTGTGTGCCCTTCAGCGTGGCCAAGAGTGTGAAGTCCCTGTATCTGGGCCGCATGTTCAGCGCGAGGCCCGTGATCAAACTGCTCTTCAAACGGCTGCAGCCCACGAGGTGAGAGGGCGTCCGGCTCCGCCCACGCCCGCGGGCACGAGGCTGCCGGGTCGGGGCACCCACCGCCTGGTGCGGCGTGTGGGTCTCAGAGCTGGTGCCGGCCTTCCCTGCCCAGAGACTCACTGCCAGCGTCAGCGTGCGGATGGCTCCCGCTGGCCCACCTGGCACTTCCTGGGGCCGGGCCACCCCGCGCTGGGAAGGGCCACACGCAGCAGCTTACCAGTGACTCTCTTGTTCCCGCCGGCCCACAGACTGGTGGCTGAGTTTGACTTCAGGACCTTCGACCCCGAGGGCGTCCTGTTCTTCGCGGGAGGCCACCGGGACAGCACCTGGATCGTCCTGGGCCTGCGGGCTGGCCGGCTGGAGCTTCAGCTCCACTACCAGGGGGTGGGCCGCGTCACCAGCAGCGGGCCCATCATCAACCACGGCTCGTGGCAGACGGTGAGTGGGGCCCCCGAAGCCCTGCCCAGGACCCCGCAGTGCTTGCGTTCACTCCGTCGATGGTCATCAGGGCGGCCCCGGCAGGAAGCCTGTACCCTGCTGGGCGTTACCTCATCGCAGAAGCTGAGCTGGGTTTCCATAGCTGGGACTGCAGCCCTCAGTGGACCAGCTGCGCAGGGGACACCTGGCTATGTCTGGAGACACTTCTGTTTGTCACAACTATGAGTGGGGCTCTGGGCCGCTGGACTGAGGCCAGCAGGGCCACGGGGCCCCTGTAGCACACGGGGCTCCCCTTCCCACGGACCCTGTAGTTCAGACTGTCAGCTGCACGGAGGCTGGTAATGGGCCACGATCTGGGTGCCTGCCCCGCCGCCACGTGCTCTCGGGGGTTCAGGGTTGGCCGTGACTCACAACAGCAACCCCGGCTCTGCCTCTGGGCCTGCTCGTCCTGCTGACCTCCAGGGCTCACACTTGGCTACCTCTCAGTGGAGGCGCGCCGATTGCCCAGAGCCTGGCCTCCTGCCGTCGGCTCTCTGTCGGTACCACGATGCCTGGATCAAGTGGCCTGAGACACACAGGCTTCCTCCCAAACTGTTAGAACTGGGGTTTTAGAAGTAAGTGCTTGAAAGAGAAATGGGAAAAGCATTCTTTTTTCCTTTAGAAGTGAAGATAAAATGGAAAAAGTTGCCCTGGCCTCCGTGAATAAAAGCACTGTAGACGCCTGCTAGTGTTTCCATCCTGTCAGCGGGTCCAGCTCCTGCACCCCTAGACCCTTAAACCCCAGGCACCGTCACGACAGCAGGAGGAGACCTTCTGCAAAGTGACAGATAAGACAGCCGCTCAGCAGGGAAGCTGTCCCCGGGGCTGAGGATGCTCCACGTGTGGGAGCCTGTTGCCCCGAGCTCAAGGGGCATGAGGGGCCTGAGCAGGGCCAGGGAGGAACGACTAGCCGGTGCACAGCCCCAGCACCCCACCCACCCTGAGACACAGCCGGCCCTCGAGCCACAGGCCCGACTCCATGACGACCCACCTGCTCTCCAGCCCCCACGAGGCCCCCGCCCCCAACTCTGCCTTCTTGCCAAACTCAGACCCCACACCTGGATGTTTCTCCACCTGAGCCAAAAAGGAAACCAGGGGCCACTGGGGCTGAGGGAGACACCGTCACAGAGTGACAGGCATTAACCTTTCCTACAAGGAGAGCGGGGGAGAGGAGGCAGTTTTACAGAGAACTCATGCTCATTCAGCGTCTGGTCTGTGCCGGGCACTGCCTAGCTGCAGGAAATGCCAGGGTAGAAAGTGTTCTCCCGCCCAAACGTGCCCAGCTGAGGGCAGAGAGACGAAGGGCCAGGGTGGAGCAGAGACCCCAGGGCTCCTGAAGCAGCTCCCTGGCTAAGGCTTGATGCAGGGCCACAAATGGGGAGGGGAGGCCCCCTTGCAAGAAGGGGGACTAGGGGGTGGAGCCAGCCCCTGGGGGAGTTGGCGGGGCTGGAGCCACACCGTGGATGCCAGGGAGGCAGTGCGGCTGGGGTCTCCTGGCCCCAGGTGGTGATGGGAAGTGGCACCCCAGGTCGGGCCCCCTCAGAAGGTGCACACCCACCCGCATGGCCCCTGTGCTCCTCAGATCTCTGTGGAGGAGGTTGAGCGGAGCCTGGTGATCAAGGTGGACAGGGAGGCTGTGATGAAGATCGCCGTGGCCGGGGACCTGTTCCAGCTGGACAGAGGGCTGTACCATCTGAACCTGACCGTGGGGGGCATCCCCTTCCAGGAGAATGACCTCGTGCAGCCTGTAAGCACTGTTCTCAGTCCCTGGGGTCCGAGCTCAGGGGGCGAGGACGGTTAAGTGCACTGCGCAGGTCTGGCAGAGGACCTGGAGAGAGGCGGACATCTCTAGAGCAGGAGAAGCCGCAGGTGCAGCCACGTCACATACCTTGCTGTCTCGCTCTATGAAGTTCATTTGCGTTTCCTCCTGAGTTGACAATGAAAATGTCCACTTGGCAGAGGAGATAAATCACAATGAAATATTCTCTCACAGAAAGAACAATGAACTTACTTTTCAACACTTTTTGTGGACAGTTCCCAAGAACATTTTGGGTTAACGCTGTTGGGGTTCCCCTAGGAGAAATAAGACCCACCGAGAGGTTGGTGTTGGTCGTTCCTCAAAGTCCTGTCCCTTCTCGCCCCCAGCATGCTGGTGTCTGCACCAGAGCCCCTGGCTCCGAGTCGGGGTCCACAGCGGACAGGAGACAAGTCCAGCACGCTGAGGCTCCCGAGTGGAGGGCAGGGTCGCAGCGTCTCCCCCCGGCCCGAGGGCTGAGGGCTGCCCGACACCCCGGAGCCCCTCCTGGTTTTCCAGATGAGGCTGGGCTGGCTCGACCTGCTCAGAGCTGTGCAGCAAGGGTGGCTGAGCTGGAGCCATGCTGCGGGGCCTGGCATGAGCACAAGCGTGCACGTGTCCCCTCGCCTGTCCTTCCAGGTGGTGCTCGGTGCCCCAAACCTGCCAGCTGAGGGGGGACCAGGCACAGGCAGGGGCGGGGGCAGCCCTGAGCAGGTCCAGGGCGGAGTGACCGCCCACAGCAGAGTCCATGCCCGCGGGCAGTGGACTGCCAAGTGCGCGACCAGCAGGGGGCTATGGGACGGGCAGCACCAGGGAGCCACTGGGGTCTCTGTCTCCAGATGAACCCACGTCTGGATGGCTGCCTGAGGAGCTGGCACTGGCTGGATGGTGAGGACACCACGGTCCAGGAGACGGTCAAGGCCAACGTGAAGATGCAGTGCTTCTCTGTGACCGAGAAGGGGTCCTTCTTCCCCGGGAGCGGGTTTGCCTTCTTCCACCTGAATTACAGTGAGTCTCCACTCCTGCGAGGGGATGGCCATGCTCGGCCTTCTGGCCGAAATTCCCCAAAACAGACGGCAGCGGCCAGTCCCCCTGGGCAAGTGCCTGAGGGACAGACAGCCTGGACGCTGGGTTGTGGGGAGAATGGGACGGCGGAGGGCCTGTGGTTGAAACAGGGATGCTGGGCTCGAAGTGGGAGCTTCCAGGAAGGTTCTGAGACGGGACACGCTTGAGCGTGTCTACGGTCAAAGCGCTGTGGGCCGTGGAGCAGGGTGGGGTGCCGCACCGCCCGGAGTCCAGTGCTCCAGGCTCAGCAGAAGAGTCGGGGAGGCCCCAGCTGCGACTCTGCCTCAGAGAACTGAGGCTTTTCCAGCCAGTGCGGAAGCTACAGAGGGGCTTTCCTGTGACGCCCGCGAGAGTGGGGCGGGCGGCCAGAGGCCGGGGTGGCTGTGGGGACAGCAGTTCGCCCAGAGTCCCCCCACTTCTGTAAAGCAGGGCCCTGAATTCCTATGACCTTTTATTAGCGACAGTTTAAAGGTCAGTCATTCTCGCACGCTGATGAGTGGGCAGCTAGACGTCAGCTCTACGTGAAATGAGCAAATGTTCCAAACTGGGGAGTACTGTGGCCGCATCTGCCCTGAGGGGCTGGCCTGGACCGTGTGGACCGTGTCGGGGTGGGGGCCCAGGGGTTCCGTTTGAGTCTGGCCTCAGGATTTCCCAGGATTTCCTCGGGCAGGGCCAGAGCTAACCTGTGCCCCTGGGAGGGCACCCTGTGCATGGAGGCGTTGCTGTGCCTGGGCTCTTGGCGTTGGCAGCCTCTGACTTGAGGCTGCAGGGCGGCTCTGTGTCATGGCCTGGGAGACGCTGCGCAGGGACCCCTGAGCCTCCTACCTCGGGGCAGCGAGGTGTGTGGGGCCGGAGGCCCTGGGGTCTCTCCCCTCCTCTCCTCCATCTCCCCTCCAGCCAGGCTCCTAGCGTGGCCGCCACGGCCGCCTCCCCAGGGCCCCTCCTGGCTCTGCCTCCCCAGGATGCCCCCAGCGTCTGTTTCCAGACTCTGAGCGTGCCATGGTTGAAGACGCACACGTGACCCTCACCACCCTGCGTGGCCCAAGTTTAGGGAGGGTCTGTTCGGGTCAGAGGTGGGACTGCTTCCCCTCCCCGTTTCTGTCTTGCCTTTACCTGTCACGGGCGCTACCAGGTCACCCAAGGGGAACCCTTCACTCCTGACGGTGCAGCTCATACAGAGCGCGTGCCGCCCCTTCAGCCCTTGCTTCTGCATGCAGACCAGGGCATCCGTGTGGTGTCTAGCGTCACACGTAATGTGCTGGCAGCACGGCCCACTGCCTGGGTGCTGGCTACGGAGGCAGCCGCTTGGCTGCGGGGCTCAGATCTGCAGGTTGTGACAGCAGAGGCCACACAGCAGTCAGGACTGGTCCGCTCTGGTGCGCCTCAGGCTGGGCGGTCCTGTCCTTGCTACGACACAGAAGGGGCATGTCAGGAGTTACAGGCACCGTTCTCAGCGGCCGGCCGAGGCTCTGGACTCAGTGGGTCTTAAAGCCCCAGAAGCCGTCGGGCAAGGGGCACGCAGGTGACCCCCCTCAGCACCCGAGGAAGCCCCAGGGGAGCTGAGGCGCTGGCCCCTCAAACACACTTCTGGCAGCCAGGCCCCTCTCCCCACCTCCATCAGGGTGACCCCGCAGAGATCGCCCCTCTCCCCACGGTCAGGCGTGCAGGGAAACTTGGCCACAGAGCAGAAGGCTGGGTGTGGGGGGTTTGTTTGTTGCTTTTTCCAGTTCTATGTGCGTTCAGTTCAGTGAACAATTTTCAGAACTGACCGTTACGTCCCTCTCTGGGGTGGGGACCCGCACACGATTCCGGGGGCCCACAGTCCGCTGGTGGGAGAGACCAGCGCAGGGCGAGGCCTGACCCCAGCGGCGGAAACGCTCAGAAGCCAAGGGCGCAGGGTCTCCTTCCGGCCCCTTCAGCAGCGGTTGCTCCGCTGGGAGTAGACGGGAGGTGGTGTTTGCGTCTGAGACCCGGGCCCACCGCGGCTACCAAGGGTGCTCTGGAGCATGACACGCGGCAGGTGGCTTGTCACGCACACGCGTGCCTACCGCGTCCCGTAAGCAGCGCCTGCCCCGCGGAGGCGTGGACTGGAGCGGAAAAGTGCGGCTCAGGGCCGAAGAGTGGACGCGGCGTGCGCACGGTCCTTCAGTTCGCGGAGCCGAGCCTGCGCGGCGGGTGGGCGGGTGCGGGCTGCGCCCCGCGCCGCCCCGGTCCCGGGGGCGGGAGCCAGGCGCCAGGGGGCGGTCCCGGCCGGACTCGGTGGGGCGGCCGGCGGGCTCGCAAAGGGCTTCTTGGGGAGTGGGCGGCGTGGCCACCCTCGGGCGGCGGGGGCCTCTGGAGTGCGGTGCCGGGCTCCCCGGCGGTTCCCGACCGCCGGCTTCCCGTTGCCTCTGCCGCGCGGGGCCCCGCGGGGCCCAGCCCGCCGCCTCGCCGCCGCGCCCTCTGGACCGCCTGGTGACCGCCGCCTTCCCTGCAGCGCGGACGTCGCAGGCCGGCGGGACGGGGACCACCTGGGCAGTGGAGGCCGTGGCTCGGGTCCGCCCCGCCGCGGACACCGGGGTGCTGCTCGCGCTGGTGGGCGACCGCCAGGCCGTGGCCCTCTCCGTGGCGCTGGTCGACTACCACTCCACCAAGAAGCTCAGGAAGCAGGTACTGCTCGCTGCTGTCCCCGCCCTCGCTCCGGGCGGAGCCGCTGCGAAGCTCAGCCCCGCCTCTCGCCCTCGAGGTTCCAGCGCCGCCTCTCAGCAGCGGCTCACTGGCCTCCGGGGGCTCAGGGACGGTGCTGGAGGCTGTGCAGTGGGGAGACCGTCCGGCCCCTGCCCCCCCACCCCCGCCCCGGCAGTGTAGATAATTTGAATTAATCGCTTGCATTTAAGCCAAATGATTTTGCTCACAAATGACGTGTGTGAGTATGCAAACAGGCCCAGACCCTCGCCAGGCCGCCCCTGGAGGCAGGCAGGGCTCTGAGGATCCACCCCTAGACAGGACGCTGTCACCTCCATGCAGTCCCCACCCCACCCCCGACGGTCACTGTAGTCACTGGGCTGCCTGTCTTCTCAGAGAACAGGCAAGAGTGGTGGAAATGGGCTTATTCTCCCGCCTCTGTCCCAAGAAGGGTGTGTTCCCCACGTCAGCCTGCCTGCGGGAGCCACAGCTCCCCTCTTACTGCAGCTGCAAGCTGATGGGCACGGGCCCAGGCTTTGCCCCTCTGCTGTTGCTGTGGTAGCATCACATGCGAGGGGCAGCTCTGCCCTGTGCCCAGCCACGGACACGTGGGGAGCCCTGGTCACCTCTGCCTAGGCCGATGCACGTGTGTCCCTGTGACCGGAGTGTGTTTCCCCCACCTCCCACCCGGGGACGTGCAACTTTATGTCGGGCCTCAATCACGTTGCAGGGGGTCTCCCCCCCTTCACATGTGTAGAAACCATGTCCCTGTCACGCTCTAGCCGTAAGCGCCCCTACCCACAGGAGACCCACAGGCGCACGGCCGCCGGCCCGTCCACCCCAGTCAGCTGTGCCTCGCCCCACAGCTGGTCGTGCTGGCCGTGGAGGGCGTCACCCTGGTCCTGATGGAGACCAAGGTCTGCGATGGCCGGGAGCACGTGGTGACCATCTCTGTGAGTAAGGACAGGGCCACCCTGGAGGTAGACGGCACCCAGGGCCAGAGTGAAGTGAGCCCAGCGGGGCTGCAGGAGCGGCTGGCCGTCCTCGGGAGACGCCTGGAGGGCTCTGTGCTCACCTTCATCGGGGGGCTGCCAGGTAGGGGCCTGACTCACGCCCTCAGGCAGGGCCGGGCGCTGTGGGGAAGGGAGGCGGGCGGAGCCAGCCTGCGGCAGCATCACGTGCTCACAGGGTGTCGGGCAGGCCCAGCCGCTGTGGGGCCAGGCTGGCAGCACGCTTAGGGGCACAAGCATCGGCCTGAAGCTTCCCCCACCCCACACCCTCCAGGAACACCCGCCGTGGGTATCAGACGGTGGGTCTGGCCAAGGCCATCAGGGAGGAGCCAGGTGCTCCACTGCCCCGCCCCCGAGGCCTGGTGTCCAGCTGCCAGGGCAGCAGGCCAGGGGAGCCCACCCCTACCGCATCTGGAGGTGGTATCGCGGCAGAGTAGGGGAGATGGGAGAGGCTGGGCCTCCCACCGCTCAGGCGGGCCTCCACTTGTTGCCGCCAGAGGATCGCTGTCTTGGCTGCCAGACTCCAACTGTGTTTAGTTTAGTAAACAGGGCTTTGAAGAGGATGAGAGAGCCTGGAAGCCCTGGGCATGACTCATTCGGGCTGAGGAGACAGAATTGAATGGATGTGACTATCATCTGTATGTCCTCCTGGGGGGTCAAGGTGCCATGCCAAGCCTGGTGGCAGGCGTCTGCTGCCCGCCGGGGCTCGTGGCTGAGCTGCACGGTGATGCTCTACTGGAGACGCGGCAGGGCGCCCAGGCTCCGGGCGGCTCACCTGCTAAGACACGCTTACTCTTTCCCCCTGGCCCAGATGTGCCCGTGACCTCGGCTCCAGTCACGGCCTTCTACCGCGGCTGCATGACGCTGGAGGTCAACCGGAAGGCGCTGGACCTGGACGAAGCCGCCTACAAGCACGGCGACATCACGTCCCACTCCTGCCCTCCCGTTGAGCCCGCTGCCTAGGCTCCTGGGCCGCAGATGCCCCACCCCACACACACCGCAGCCTTCCTCGACCAGGAAGGATGGGGCTGCACCCGCGCCCGCACCGGAGACACTGAACCCTCCCCACCGAGCCCTTCGGGGCCTCCCTCCCCGCGTGTAACATATGTGTACATAGAGGACTAACCTCAGCACCGCCTGAGCGGACCCGGGAAAAGAACTCTGTTATTTTTATCACCAGATGCTTCTTTCTGACTTAAAACTACGGAAAAATAAAATATTTACAGAACCTTTCTAGTTCTGTGTTGGCGGCATCTGCTCCTTGCTGCTTCACGGCGGGCTGTCATGGGGTCAGCGGCTGGGGGAATCTGTAAGTCCGGGGGCCATCACCCCTGCTGCTGCTGCCTGAAGTCCCCCTGGTAGGGACGAGCCACTTCACGGGAAGAGGCCGCACCAGTGCCCGCAGGCGGGGCTGGAAGTATGGTAGGTCAGCACGGGCTCCCGGACATGCCCGCCCAGCCTCGACTCTGGTTAAACTGGGGGCCTGTTTTGCTCATTTTGAGGGGACCTGCAGTGAGCCGGCTCTGCAGGAGGTGAAGTGGGCGGGCCTTGTGCTCTGGCTCCAGGAGTAGGGGGTGAGCCCCCATGAGGGGCAGCCGTGGGGAACCCGTGGGATCCACAGGTCTCTGGAGACCGAGCCCACGGTTTGCAGCTGCAGCAGGACATGCCCAGGACTGCGGGGGCCGTCACAGCAGAGGCTCCAGGGGCGTCTCCAGCACCTGCTGGCTTGACTCCATCCCCAAAGGTGATTCTGTTTTTTATGATAGACTGAGACTTTTTTCTCAAAACTAAGATTCTTATTTTTTTAGACACCAAACCCCAAAGTGTCCTGAAGCAGGCAGGCAGCCAAGTATCTGGGCCCCGTCGGCTCAGGTCTCGTCCACCACCCTCAGCCTCCTGGAGCTGGCCAGCATGGTTCAGAAATGGGGGGCACAGTCCTGCCTGCACCCCACAGGAGACCCCCTGCTGCTCACCATCTGGCCACGTGCGGCCTCGGGAGTTCAAAGCCACTCGGGCGGATCGACCTCTCTGCCCTGGTACCACCGCATTCCTGCCGAGCTCTCTGGTTTTCATCTACTCTGGAGATGGCTCTGGAATGTTCTTCTGGAATGCTCCCCCAGTCAGCTGGGAGCCCGCACCTGGTGGTCCCCCCACCCAGAGGCCAGGACGGCCAGGGAGCAGACAGAACACATGCTGACCTCCGGGACGAGACACCACAGACGGAAGTGGAGGCCAGCTCTCGGGGCGCTCTGACCACCACAGTTTCTTCTTCCCTCCAGGGAGAGCCAGGCCCCATCTGTTTCCTGATGTGGTTTACACAGACTTCCACTGGGCACCAAGGGTGGTTCTAACTACGGCCAAGAAAAAACTTATGGCCAGTTCAGAGCCATGGACTGCAAGACACCTCCCAGCTGTGCTGGCCAGGCTGGCGTCCCACAGCTACCAGGTCCAGGGCCAGACTGCACATGGGCTGGGGCAGACACAGAGCCTCATGACTTCTGACTGTGCTCCATGACGGGGAGCCGGGTGGGTCTGACTGTGGTTCTGACTGTGCTCCATGGAGGAGGAGCCAGGGCAGGTCTGACTGTGTTCCATGGAGGAGGTACTAGGGAGGTTCTGACTGTGCTCCATGGAGGAGCAGCCGGGGTGGGCCTGACTGTGCTCCATGGAGGAGGTACTAGGGAGGTTCTGACCGTGCTCCATGGAGGAGGAGCCAGGGTGGGCCTGACCATGCTCCATGGAGGAGGAGCCGGGGTGGGCCTGACCGTGCTCCGTGGAGGAGGAGCCGGGGTGGGCCTGACCGTGCTCCGTGGAGGAGCAGCCAGGGTGGGCCTGACCGTGCTCCGTGGAGGAGCAGCCGGGGTGGGCCTGACCGTGCTCCGTGGAGGAGTAGCCGGGGTGGGCCTGACCATGCTCCGTGGAGGAGCAGCCAGGGTGGGCCTGACTCTGCTCGCGTTACACGGTGTTTCTGTCATATGTGGTCTCAGCTGACCTCAGTGTTTTGTTTTTTTTTTAATAGAAAAACTGTAATATTTGCTTGCATTTCCTTTTTTGTTTGTTTTTCGGATAGTATGGAGTAATTGATAATGGTTGTTGTGTGAAGGGCTGTTCTTAGGGCATTTGGTGGCGCTGAAACCTCTGCCCTCGCTGCCCGCTCCCCCTGAACACAGACATGCGCCCTGAGACAGCGGCAACGTCTCTTACACTGCGGCACACGCCCTGGGGGATCACCCGTGACACCTCTGCACTACAGCAATGGGAAACTGGGCTCCAGTTCACACAACACACACTATTAGCCCCAGCAGAGTACATGCTAAAATCTAAAGGTGATCTACACAGCGTTTGGAAGACAAGGTAAAGCTCTACCCAGTGGGCCCACTGTGATGCCCCTCTGCTCTTGTCAATAAAGCTTTATTGGCACACTTTTCTGCCCACTAACTTCCAATTCTCTAGAGCTTCTCTGCTGCTCTAGTCAGGACTCCGTGGTGGATTCACAGCTACGGGTCCTCCAAACCTGAACCATGTACTGCCTGTCCCTTTACAGAGGAACTCTGCTGACCCCTTTGATAGAAGAGTATTTTCATGAACTAGGATTTTTTTTTAAGTATTTCTTCAAAATATATAACAAAACAAAATACTCCCATGATAAAGAAAAATATTTAAAAATTGGGTTGTGTTAAAATCAAGAACTTCAAGAAAAGGAAAGTTGGAGGAAGCTACCCAACTTCAAGACTATGAAGCTCCGGCAGTCATACAGCCTGGTGCCAAAGGAGTGACCGATGAATCACTGGACAGAAGAGAGCCCAGAAACGGACCCACAGGAAGAGTCGCCTGATCTTCGACAAAGGATTAAAGGTAACACAACCGAGCAAAGACAGTCTGCTCACAGATGGGGCTGTACAGAGGTCTCTGTGCCTTCCTGCCGATTTTGGTGTGATTCTAAACCTGCTCTGAAAACTAAAGCCCACTTAAACCAACGGGTCATCAAGAACATCTGCTCATCAAGGCACCATAAAGAGCGTGACACGACCGGCTGGGAAGAGGAAGCGTGGGGAACTACAGTGGTAACCCTGTTCACCGAGAAAGGACAGAGCTCCTGCAAATCGGTGAGGGTAATGACCCAACAGGAGACTGGACGGTGCTGGACAGGGCAGCGAGTGCTCGTGCCCAAGGTGTCTGCCCGTGGGGCCAGCTTCATCGATACAGGCAAAATGCGGGTACACACAGCACAGGAGGAGCCCCGGCGCCCACAGCTGTGAAAGGTTCTCGCATCGAGCAGGACCCGATCTTGGCAGCCTGGAGCCGAGACTGGTCTGGGCTGACCTCGAGGACCAGGGCTGGGCATTGTCCAGCAAAGTCCAGGTCTCCCATCCACCCTAAATCCACACTTGGAGCCCCACATACACACAGGAACCCCAAGACCAGCCAAGGCCACCCACAGCCGGGGGGGGCAGTCACGGGTCCCCATCTCGGGGCGGAGCCGCATATGTCTGTCACAGGCACGCAGCTCAGCAGAGGACAAGCCACTCACAGCGGAGCTGCAGGCAGCGGGCGCCAGGATGGGGAGCAGCCCCGGCCTTGGCGACGGCCTGCTCCGAGCAGCTGCTGCTCACACTGGGGTTTTCAGTGTGCTGTTCAATTTACAGCAGTTTCACAGTTAAAATCTTTGAGGAAAGGGAGAGAGGCAGGTGCCACCCACGAGCCGCTGACGACTGAGGCCCTGCCCGCTCCTCTCAGGGCAGGAGGGCGCTAGGCTGGGCACACACCCAGCACTGGGAGAGCAGGCCTGCTCCCGCCAGCTCCGTGTGCTCTCCCCACGCCCAGAGGGGGTGAAGGACTGTCAGAACAGGAGAGGGCAGTTTTGGGGGGCGCTGGTGACTGCAAGCCACTCAGCAGACAAGGGTCCCCCTCAATGCTGCTGCTGACGGGCGTCTTGCTAACCGAGCACACAAGGTCCTCTGGCCACGCTCAAAGAGCGCGTCCTCTGTGATCCAGCTCACATACCAGAGCAGTCACGCTCCAACACTGTGCAACACAGCAGGTTTTACCACCTTCACAGGGCTGTGCAGCCAGCACTCATGTCCAGTTCTAGAACATTCCATCATGGCAGCAGGAAACCCTGTTCCCATCAACAGCCCCCCTGGCCCTCCCCCGCCCCAGCCTCCAGCCCACCGCCTCATCTGTGACGGAGGATGAGGCAGGTCACTCAGCAGAGGGAGGAGCGGGGAGAGGCCTCAACGGACCCGCCCCACAGTGGTGCCCGGCGCAGCAGTTATGCCCCGTGGGCATCAGGCCCAGGGAGAGCCCTCTGGGCTGGGGAGGCCTTGGCAGAGATGGTCCCCCGGAAGGGCGCCCAGAGCATGCTGAGGCCAGGCCTGGGCAGGTGCTGTGTGCCAGGCGGGGGAGCTGCCCTGGAGGCAGGAGGGCAGGAGGGGGCACACGGGGTGTGCAGGGTGGGAGGGCCCCGGGGCCGGGGAGGGGGCCTGAGCCACCAGCAGGCTGGGGCTGAATTGTTCACATTCTTTGTGGCTGGGCTGAGGGATAGAGACATTTTTGTGGCAAGAGCAAAATTGCTGGCTTTGGAGTTTAATACTTTTATCAGCTCCAGGCGAGATGAAAATACCTGGCAGGGCAGACAGCATGGTTGGGAGACAGTCTGGTGTAGACAGTCTGGGGAAACGCTGGGGCCGCTGACCCCACCTGGGGTCATGTCAGAGGTCAAAGGTCAGGCCGTGTTCTGTGCGTCTGCTATTTGCTCCAGGGGTCAGTGACATGTCTGACGGGTCCAGGGGCTGTGTCTTCACTCCCTGCAGCCCTGGACCAAGGTCCTCCCTGTCGAGTCACGTGTGGGGTCCGGGAACCACTGAGTGGACAGATATTACGGACCACAGACCCCTGGCTCCGCTGAACACTTCAGTTCTTAAACTCTGGGCGGATGAGGCACTTGCTGTGGGGCACTGGATGGGTCAGCGGGACCGGTGGATATCCTGACCTCAGGCAGCGCGAGGGGTTAGCCCTAGTGCCCAATGGGACTGTCTAGTTTCCCTCCTCTGACCTCAGCGGAGGCCTGCACTGAGCTCTGCCGTCACAGGAGTCTTGCCCATTAGGGAAGCCAGAGGCCCGGCACCTCGGGCATTTGCCAGTCGGTCGTGGGATTTCTGGCTCCAGGATGCCCCTGGCTCGGGGCTCGTATCTGAGTGCAGAAACTGAGGGGGCTGGACAGGGCACCAAAGGAGGAGAGGAAAGAGACCTTCCTGGTCTTGAGCACCGCCCAACCCGTGGACACAGGGTTTCTGCTCAGGCGTGGCGCCCCAGCCTCTGAAGCGCTGAGCTGACTACCCACAAGAGTGGCTCTGGGGCTCGGCCCTGACCTCCTGTCTCCTCTCCTCTCCTGTTCTTGCCTGGCGGGGGGGCACCAGGTCAGATGCCACAGGCAGGATGCCAGTGCTGCAGAGGGCAGCAGCTGTGCTGGCGCCAACACCAGGGGCACCAGGGTGGGCAGCACCCTCCCCAGAGGCTTCTGGGATCAGGCAGCATCCCCACCTTGACCGACACATCTAGCAGTTACAACAATGGGCACGTGAAGCTGTTTTCACACTGCAGCACAGAGCCCGAGCCACTGTGGGCAGAGTGGGAAGCCCTCACGCTGACCCACGGCCCAGTGCCCGGAATTCACTTGCAAGCAACATGGTTGCAGGCATTTAAACATCACGTGTTTTCGCACTGTGAACCCAAAACACCGAGTCCGTGAAATCAAGGATGCTCTGGACAGGAAGGACTCCTCCTGGAGCCCACTGGACCCCAGACAGACGCAGTCTCTCTGGCTCCAAGGAGCACTTGTCCATCCAGGACTGTGAGTTGTGGTTTGTGTCATTCTTTAAAGCATTCAGGGCAGCCATCGGGGAGGGCGGCTGGATGGGCATGCCCTGATCCCGAGCAGGCCGGTGGGCACCACACACGCAGAGCCCTGAGTGCCTGCTAGCTCCACCAGGTGTCCCCAGTAAGTGTGGACAGACTGTGCATCTGCAAACAGACGCCATGAAGGGAAGGTGGGACGACAGGACCTCACCTAACGTGAGGCGAAGCGAGCAGACAAGCTTGACGGGGCCGCTTCCCCTGGGTGGCGGGAAGCCAGGTGTGCATGCAGGGGGAGGGAGGAGCCGGGGCCTGGTCCTCAGCCCACTGGGGTCACTCGATGGCTCCTGGCTTGTGCACAACATCCTGACATACTTCTCAACATAAATAATTGTCTTGGTGACAATGGCATTCTTTATTAAAAGTCCCTAAATTTATACATGTAACTTTTGCAAAGTCAGGGTTTGTCTCCTTGGCTTTGTGATGAGGGTGGGTCACGTTAGGGAGGGGACGGCAGTTCGTCCCAGCTGCAGCCCAGATGCCCCCTTCCTTTCCTGCCCAGTGCCCAGGCTGCGGGGGCACCTGCTGGGCCGGAGCAGAGCCGGGGACTCGAATGGGCTGTTGAATGTCGTGTGTGGTAAGACGACCTCCTCGCTAAACAAGACCCATTTGGTTCCTATGCGCCTCAGAAACAAGAACATTTTCCGTGTTCCCTGCACATTCTAGGCAGGGAAACACAGCCGTGTGAATTCCCCTTTCATACATCATTGTGTCACGTGATGTTCAAACCAGGTTTCTTTGGTGGAAAATGACCTGCCCAAGTCTCAGGGCTGGGCTAGACTCATCCTGCAAGAGCCTGCCTGGGGCTCTGGAATCACACTCAGCCTCTCCAGGGCCCAGACGCCTGCCATCGTGACGTGACGCCCCCAGAAGGGAGAGCTTTGCAGAGAGGCTAACTCCTCAGCCAGCCAGCCAAGCGAAGGACGTTTCAAAGCCTCCCTGCTGCTTCTCAGTGGCCGCAGGCTCCATCTCAGCCTGTGGAATTACTCCACCTAAACTTTGCTGGGTTTGTTTTTAACAATATGCCCAGAGCAAGTCAAAGAATTCAGCAGGACTGGTCACAATGACTTTGACCTAAAATTCCAAATTGATGAGGAGTGGCCTTGCGGGGTTTATAACCCTTTGGAGCTGAAATTCCAGGACAGCCGGTGGGGGAGCCACATCCTGACCACAGAGCCCACAAGGCCAGCGCTGGGCTGGGCCCACCTGCAACACTGGGCTCGTGAGCCCCCGTCTGACAAAACACAGGCGTGTTCGCTTTACGGCGGTTTGCACACACTGCCCTTTTTGTTGTTACAGACGCAAGGTTTGCAGCCACCCCGGGCGGAGTGAGCCTGCTGACACATTTTTCCAGCAGCAGCATTTGCTCATTTCATGTCTCCATGTTCCATTTTGGTAACTCCTGTGACATCTCAAAGTCTTTATTGTCATAGTTGTATAGTGAGTCTGGATCAGTAGGCTTTGACATTACTATTGTGATTCTTTAGGGATGTTTTAGCAAGAAAATGTTTTCAATGAAGCAATGTACCTCGTTCCCGTGGACACAACACTGCTGACGACAGACGGTGGGGGGACAAGGCCGACACCACCCCGGGGGCGGGGGCCAGGGAATCCGCGCCCACCCGCCTGCCCGCTCATCCCGGGGCCAGGCTCGCACCGGTCCCTCCCTGCTCTTAGGACGTGTCCACAAGCTCGGAAGAGGGAGACGTGTGTGAACGTGAGGCCCCGTCCTGAACGTGGGAGCTGGAGCGGGGCTGCTGGACGGAACTGCGTCCCGCCGGCAGGGGGCGCCAGAGACCGTGTCATGTTGTGACTCAGCCACCTCCCCCCTGCTCCTCCCCTCCCCTCTTCCCCCTCCCCCACTACCCCTCCCCTCCCCTCACTACCCCTCCCCTCACTACCCCTCCCCTCCCCCTCCTCCCCCTCCACTGCTCCTCCCCTCATCCTTCCTCCTCATCCATTACTGCTTCCCTTCCTCCTCCCCCTCCTCCCCCTGCTCCTCCCCTCCCCCCCCCCCCCCCCCTCCTCCTCCCTCGGTCTGTACTGGGCACAGCTGCTTCCAGGCAGCCCCTCCAGCAGACTCGGCTCTGCTGGACACTCCGAGGGCTGACAGTCGGGGTGCGGACGCCGCCCTGAGAACGGATGCAGCCCCAGGAGCTCGCCGCCCCCCACCCCCAGGACACCACTGGAGCAGAGCCCACGCAGACCCCGGCCTGCACAGGCTGCGGACGCAGAGCTTATACTCAGCTCAGCCGGGAGGACTCCCCTTGGGCAGACGTGCACCAGGAGCCCCGCGCTGAGGGCAGCCACCCTGCCCTCGCGGGGAAGCGCACACGTGAGCAGCACGCCTCCTGGGAAGCGGCCCTCACTGCGCACAGCCAGTCTTCAGTAACCTGCATGATGATGGATGAGGAGGACCGAGAGAAACGAATCTGCTCTGTAAGCGGTGAAGCCAGAGCCAGGCCACTTCAGCCTCAACTTTAGCTCAGCTGAGGGTGTGGTCTCACGCTAGGCAGAGCGGTCTCACCACTGGGGTCCCCCACAAGGTCCTGGCCTCTCCCACCCAGATGCGCCAGGGAGGGTCTGCAGGAGGGTCTCCAAGGAGGGTCTCCAGGAGGTGGCCATAGTGGGGAGGGGGGCTGCTTTGTTCTTGAACAGACCAAACTACTGTTTTCCATCTCCGCCCCCTGCATCACAGCGTATAGGGAGGGGGCTTCTCCCCGGGGAGGAAGTGGGTGGGGGCGTTGGGGGGGTGCCGGCAGCTAGAGCTGGGCTGAGGCTGCAAGTCCTCAGGCAGAGGGAGGTCGGAGCCCGGTGAGGTCGAGAAGTCACCGGGCAGCTGCAATCAAACAGAAAAGCCTCCTCAGCCTACGGGAGCCCCTGGGAGCCCACTTGGGCTCAGCCCCCAGGCCCAGGCCCCCAGGCGGTGACTGCTTCCTGAGGAGGCTGCGTTCCCAGGGGCCACAGGAGGCCCTGACTCAGCCCCACGGGGCCCCCACCTCACCTGCAGGGCACCAGTCTCAACACTCAGAAGGGTGGCCATTGACCCCCTGACCCTGGACACACGGACATGTGAGCCCTGTCCGGAAAAGGCTGGCCAGCTCATCTGGGGCCCTGGGCTTGCTCAGCATTTCATATTTTAAGGGGAAGACCAAGAACATCAATGTTTCCATAGTGCGTGATGGTGAATTTTAAGCATCAACTTGGCTAGACTACGGTCGGTGCCCAGGGGCCAGACTACCATCTAGATGTCATCTTGAGGGTGTTCTGTAGCTGTGATGAGCATGTGGACCAGCAGGTCAACCTCTCTGTTGCAGGTGGGCCTCATCCAATCAGTTGAAGAGGAAATGACTGAGGTCCCTGAGCAGCGGGAATTCTGCCTCCAGACTCCTTCAGACGCAAACTGCAAACCCATTCTTCCCGGGGCCTCCAGCCTGTGGCCTGCCCTACAGATTTTGGACTCTCTTCCTCTAGCTCTCTATCTCTCTGTCTGTAAGTCTACACATGTACCACCTCCATCTACAAACACATCTCTCTGTGTGTCTACTCTGTGCAGACAAGCTATTGGCTCTGTATCTCAGGAGAATCCACACTAACACACCTGGATGCAAAGTGATCCTGTGAAGAAAATGCTTGGGCATGGCACCGCTTTTAAACAAATAAAACTTCCAGTTTTTTCCACCAGCCAACAAACCTCTTAAATTTCTCTCTTTTTTAAACTTCTAAGGGTTAAAAATGCCTGCTTAAACCAACATTAAGTAAGTAAAACAAGCAACCCCTCCTGCAATGTGACAAGGTGAGTGCACGCAGGCTGTGGTCTGCAGTGGGGCTGAGTGGGTCCTTCTCGCCACCGATCAGGAGCCCAGGGCCAGGGGAGACCCGCCTGCCTGCCCCTCCTCCTGGAGACCCTCTAAGGGGGCTCTGGGATCCAAGGGCCGTGGGCCCCTGCCCACCTCTGTTCCTTTCTGTCTCTCAAATTCACACTTCTTTCTGACCTTGGAGGACAGAGGAGATCTCTAGAGAACACCCTCGCAGGTCTGCGGGGACCCCAGCTCCCACTGTGTACATGCATGCTCTGTTCTTCATTGGAAATGAGCCGCTGAGAGGACCAGGGAGTAAACCACACCAGCCACGGAATAATCCAGTGGGAAGCACAGAGGAGCTGGCAGGAACCACACGATAAAGCAATAAGGATCACAGAGTAAATGACCAAGAACCATGAAACGAACAGATCACCACGCACCACAGAGAAAACCACCATGGACCACAGAGGAAACCACCAGGAACCACAGGGGAAACCACCAGGAACCACAGACGGAACCACCACAGACCACAGAGAAAACCACAATGGACCGCAGAGGAAACGACCAGGAACCACAGGGGAAACCACTACGGACCACAGAGAAAACTACCACAGACCACAGAAGAAACCACGAGGAACCACAGGGGAAACCACCAGGAAACAAGGAACAAACCACCAGGAACCAGGAAGGAAGCCACCACAGAGCAAAGTTAAACCAGGCTCTGCTCATACAGGTGATACCATCAGGGGGGCAGACAAAAAGTCCTTTAGTAAAGGATATGAGGCCCTTGTTTACCAGATGACAGCTTGCAAGGTCCTTAGTCACAGTATGTGAGTTGATTCTCAGTGGGTCCTTATTCCTGCATTTCCTAACCAGGCAGCCCAGAGAGTAAGGAAGGTGAGTTCCCGTCTGCGATTTTTCTTGACTAACTGCTCAAAACAGCCCCAACAGCTGCTTGCTCCCTCTGTTATGTAGGAGTGTTTTCTGCAGCCAATGACTAGACGGAACACTTGCCAAGTCCCTTTCCTCCTCTGCTGGGAGCAGAGCTGGGAGCAGCCGTCTGTCCTTCCCTCCTGACAAGGCACACACGGCATCATGGAGCTGGCATCTCCTCGAAGCCTGATCGCCACTGTGCATGGAACTGTGCTCCTACACGTGCTGCTGGCAAAAGCTGATCAGGCCCTCGTCATCATCAACACAGACCAGAGGACGTGCCAAGGCCACCCCCCAAAACGGAGGCCCCTTCTGCCCTCCGAGGCCACAGGACGACAGTTGAGGGCAATTTGGCCGTCATGCTGGGGGTGTGCTGGTGGCTGGTGGGTGGTCCAGAGATGCTGCTCTATGAACAAGGCTTCTCCCCACATGCCTCCTCCCACAGCACCCCAAGGCCACCAGATGTGTGTCAGAGTGAAGCCCACACAGTAGCCACTGTCAAGGGTAAGGACTAGCTGGGGGTTGGCAAACCCGCAGGTGCCACGCGGGGACTCTGGCACATCCCAGGGCCAGGAAGCTGGCCCGCCCAGCGGGTCTGGCCAGGAAACTGCATCCACCTTCCGGGGGCCCCGAATGGGGGTTAGGAAAGCCGAGGCCCCAAAGGCTCAGCTGGCTGGGTTTCCAGGGCCACAAGGAGCGAAGGACACCCAAAAGGCACCCCTGGGGCCGTCGAACGTCCTGCGAGGGGCCTGGGGACGTCCTCCATGCCACCCCGCCCCCCTTGCTGGTCCATAACAGCTGCACCACCCCCACCTAATCAGGAGGGGAAGCCACAGACCCCTGCACTCCTTCAGCCCCCAGCCTCCCGCCCCCGGGTCCCACCCGAGCAGCACATCCCAGGTGAAGGCTGCCGTCATGTGAGCCCCACCCTAGGCACTCGGCCTACCTGGAGGGGCAGAGGGTAAGACGAGCAGGTGGAGACGGCCGGGGGCCAGGGGCGGAAGCCCGAGTAGGCCAGGATCTGCTGGGCCGGGTCGTAGAGGACCCGAGGCGCCGTGGATGGGCCGTAGGCCAGCTGGGCCAGTGGGACCTGCCGCAGAGGATAGAGACACATCAGCCAAGCCTGGCTCTGGGCAGCCCCATCCGGCGGTCATGCAGGAGACACTCGTCATCCTGTGGAGTCCCCAGGGGACAGCGTCCACATCCTCCCGTGGGTCTCCCTCTGACCGGAATTAAAACCCACCTGGCACCTGCCTTCCGGAGCCCTGGCAGCAGAGACCTTTGGGTGCTCTGCTTTACGATAATTAAAGTGTCTCTGTTTATGATAATTCTTCAATTATAAGATGCACTACACTTAGAAGAGCATCTACGCATAGGTGTAAATTCCTAGGAATCACTTTGCTTGCTTCTCCCAATACCCCAGAGCTCTGGATTTGCAACAGGAAGCTGTCCAGCGCATGGCTTACACATAGCTGCGTGCTGTGTAATGAGGGGCCTTTCTGGGAGGTTGCCACATTCCCCAGAGCAGCTGCAGTGGTTTTATCACAAACTCAGTGAGCACAGGACCCCTTCTGGGACACCCATCCGGCTGACCACCATCCCTGGGGACAGACCAGCCGAACCAGACTCTGTGCACCCATCGAGACTAACCTCCCTGTCCTCGAGGTTTGCCAGGGGAGCACTCTGACTGGCCACAGCAGGAGAAGCCCGAGAGGGCCCCACTGACCATGGCCGTCCCAGGGGCAAGATGACAGGCTGCCTGCTGAGCTTTGTGACCGAGCAGAAGCTGGGCCTGGGGTCTGCATGATCCAGGGTGGGAGCCGGGGAGGAGGGTGGTTGTGGGGGTACCGGGATCTCCCGTGATCTCCCAGCACTCGTCTGGGGTCAGGGACCCTTCCAGAAACACGTCACGACATTTGAGAGGCTCCAGGCTAAGCTGAGAGACGCGGGCAATGGCCAGCCTCCGGGGCAGCAGTAACAAGCTGCCTTTTGAGCGGGGGAGGCACTGGGGTCTGGGCCGCGGGAGCGTTTGGAGGGGCGGTCACAGTGCCTTTCCTCTGAAGCTCGGTGACCGGGGTGTGGCTGCTGGTACAGGCGGTCGTGAGCGCTCCACCTCCGAGGGTGGGGGCAGTTATGGGAGGTGCCCCACAGGCTCCGCTTGAGAACACAGCCTGGAGCAACTTGTGCCCAGATGCTGAGGCAGGCTCTCGGGGAGTCACCTGTGCCTGGGGAAGTGCAGGCCCGAGCCCCGGAACCACGGGGCCAGAGGCGCTGGGATTCTGCAGGCCTGGAGCCAGGGCGGCATGGCAAGGCTGTTGGGGGCCAGGCTCCTTGTCCCCTCTGTCCCCCAGCAGGCTCAGGCCGCTCACGCCGCAGGGAGGATGGGCTGAAGTGCCCGAGGCCATGGCCAGCATGGCGGGGGAGAGTCCACTCACTACGTCCTTGAAGGCCCCCAGCACGGCGGCGGTGACGACCCCCAGCAGCAGCCCCAGGACATTGAGCGCGGCTGAGGCCCAGAGCAGCCAGTAGAGCTGGAGCGCGTCCCGGCAGGCACCGACGCCCAGGAACTCGTGGTAGGCAGTGGGACCTCCGGTGCTGCACAGCAAGGGGCGCGCGTCACTGGAGGTGCTGCCAGGCCGGCGGGGCAGGGTGCTGCGGGGACCCAGGGCCCTCTGCAGGGAGACGCAGCAGGCAGCGGACCCTGAGGCCGTTTTCACCCGGAGCGACCCAGGCCTCTGGGCAAAGCAGGACACAATGCCCTGCACGGGCCCCACAAGGGCTCAAAACTCCAGGGGTCCTAGGCTTCGGGGGGCAGTCCCCACAGAACTGAGATTTACTCCAGGGGCTGGACCAAACCCCAGAACAGCCCCTCCAGCCTCAGGCGGGGGGCAGGGAACACTGCTCTGAAACACCCCAGGGCCCCGTGCCTGCCGCCAGCCCCTCCTCAGGGAACCAGGGCCATAGGGGGCGGTGATCGCAGCCTCTCAGCCAGAGAGGGGTTGTGGCCCCCAGCCCCCTAAGAGGCCGCCCCTGACGTGCTTGCCCAGGCCCCGGGCCTGCACCGCTCTGGCCGTGGAGCCTCTCACCCCCGGCAGTCGTAGAGGTCACAGCAGTAGCAGCTGTTGGTCTTCACCTTCAGCGGACACGCACCGTTTGGGGAGTGACAGGTGACCTGCAAGCAGAGAGGCAGCCAGGTGCCCACACCCGCCCCGCTGTAACCCTCAACCAGCACTTTGCCCCAAGCCAGGCAGCCGCCCCTCCTGGGTGCGTGTTTCCTGACCCGCCAGGTCTTCTACTGGGTCAGCTGCAGAGGCTGGTAGGCGACATGGCCTCCCTGCAGGGGGCGGTAAGGGTCCAGGTGACCAGTGCCTGCTGCTGGCCTAGGTGGGGGACAGGCCCTGTGCCTCCAGGGAGGGACCCCTCCAGGTAGGAGACCCTCCCGGACCTCCCAGCAGCCATCTCACCCCCGTCACTCCCAGAACAGACGTGAAATCGCCCTGTGTCCTCAGCCCTGGACAGCCGGCGAGCTGGGGCCCACGTGAGCATGGCGTCCGACCTTTGTGTTGCACTAATTGTCAATAAAAGGTTCATCACAAAAACCATACAGACTGGACAAGCGGATGCGGGGCTACTGTGACTCCAGGGTGAAGGTGACGGCAGACACCCGCTCCTCACCGGACACGTGGTAAGAACGCAGCAGACGTGCTGGGGCCAGAGCAGTCAGACGCGGACAGGGCTGTGGCCCCAGGGCAGAGCTGCGGGTCAGAGAGAGGACCACCTCCGGCCCTTACCTCCGTCTCGTAGGCATCGTGAATGTAGCCAGCTCTGCTGGCGTAGAATTGGCACCTGCCCTCCAGGAGGGGCCTGGGATCCTGAAAGGAAGTGGAAAGGGCGGCCTCAGTCCAGATCGGCAGCCACGCGGGGTGAGTTCAGACCTGTCACCGCAGGATCCGAGCCTGAAGGAGAGAGGCCGCGGCCAACGAGAGCCCCCCAGGGGGACGGGGCAGGAGCACCGCGGCTCACCCCAGAGCCGCTGAGCAGGCGGGGAATTCGGGTCTAACAGCATCCTGACTACAGTGGGGGCAACAAGGGGGAAGGGGGGAGACAGCTCAGCAACCAGACAGCACAAGGGCACACAGACAGTGAGGGTCACCGCACTGGGTTCCGCAAAAGGAAACTGAAGTTTTGAAGATCTCTTAAACCCACAGAGCACCTGAAACCTGAACCAGGACGACTGGGGAGAGAAGACTCACGATGTGCCGAGCGGCGAACACGCCATCCACGACGGCGCAGCAGAAGGCCGCCACCACACCGAAGCTGATAAACACGATGGCAGCCACCAGCTGGAAGCAGAAACAGGAGAGGCTCCAGCGGGCGGAACCTTCCAGCGCCCACCCCACTCAGGTCCCCAGTCCGCCAGAACCCCGCAGCAACCTTGCAGGGTCCTCGCCCGGAACCCCTCGGCACCTCTGCGGGGTCTTTGCCAGGAACCGCAGGGTCCTCATCTCCCACCAAGGCCGCTGAAGACTTGCCAGGACAGTGCCCCCACCCCCAGCAAGGCCTGTCCCAGTCGCTTGCTTGTTTCATGGGGTACAGGGGTGGTGCAGGTACACAGGGACCTGTCGCCCCACTGCACAGCCTCCTGCATGAGCTGGGGCCTCCCAGAGTGTGACAGTTCCTTGCTGTAACAAACTCGGCTCCCAAGACCCTGATCGTGTTCCACAGAAAAGTCTGGGCTCAGACACGAGCATCTCTGCAGGATGGGCTCCAGGGACCCAGGGGCCACAGGTACCGAGGGACACGGCAGGGCGTCTCCCCACGCCAGAACCTGGGGACGAGTGGTCCCCCCTCAGCCTGACGCGCGCCCCTGACGTCCCCGAGGATGCTGCCCGCTTCCGACACGGGCCTCCTCCCACGCGGCAGCAGACAAGCCTCACCCTCACTCCCCGCGTCTCTGTTACTGCTGAGGCTGAGAACTGTCCTCACGTCTCAGATGGGCCATCTCGGTAACGTTTTTTTCAATATTTCTTGTGAAACGATTTCAGGTTTATGAAAACAAATAGCAAAAGTGGCTCGAAAACTCCTGCGTGCCCTCCGGTTAGTCGCGGGTGCCAGCCGCACCAGGACCCTCCCAGCGCCGGGCGGTCCACACCGTGGGGGCACGTGCTCCGTCCTGGGAAGTGTGTAAGGTGACTGGAACTTTCACCCAGACCTTGTGAAAAACAAGCTGCCGAGTAGAGTACGACACTCTGCACACGGCAGCTCAACTTCAGCTTCGAGAACATGGCCAGCGGAGGCCCGCTCAGCCGCCGGGCTTCGAGAGGGGCGGGGCGGGGGCGGGGCGGGGCGGGGCTCGGGGCCGTCCCGAGGGGCGGGGCGGGGGCGGGGGCGGGGCGGGGCTCGGGGCCGTCCCGAGGGGCGGGGCGGGGGCGGGGGCGGGGCGGGGCTCGGGGGTTGGGGGGCTCGGCCGGCCCGGGGGGTGGGGGGGACTCGGGGGGCGTCCCGAGGGGCAGGCGGCCAGCGCCCTCCTCACGGCCCCTCCTCGCTGTCTGCCCAACACCTGGGCGGCAAGCCTGCTCCAGCAGAGGGACACACAGCCCGCGGCACGGACACCCTGGGGGCGCCACCCCCCAGCTGCCTCCCCCAGGGCCCTGCGGCGTCCCAAGCAGTGCAGCTGTCCCTAGAGACGGCTCTGCTGGGCCTGTGGGTCTGCATGCAGCCCTGTCACTGGGGCCTCTTGGGAGCAGGTGTCTGCCCAGCCCGTGTGCCTGAGCTGAGTGCCGGCTCGGACAGGGGGCCCTGCCGGTCTCACCATGGGCGGGTGGGTGAGCAGAGCCATCATCAGACCCGCTGCCCTGGTGAGGCCCTTGGGCACCAACTGACGACCTCACAGACCCGCGCTCCTCGTCCTGGCTGGCGGCTGGCTCCGACCTGCAGTCTCGGCAGAAAGACCCTCACACCACACCTCCACCCAACTACCTCCAGGCTTCACATAAAGCACGCAAGTTCCAAGCTACTCTGCACGCAGGGCCGCCTGCCTGCCGCAGAGTGTAAACATCGTCTCAGTTTGCACAGATCTCCACAACCTGAACATGCTCATCAACCTTCAGGAAATGTTACAAGTCAGTGCTAGCATGATCACAAGCGTGATAAACTCGGCTCGGGGATGACCACACGCATGGTATTGCCCAAGAACCCAGGGTCCAGGCGACCGTGCTGGAAAAGACATTGGAAGTCCTTTCCTCCAAGCCCTCGGCTGGAAATAGGAAACCTGTCAGGACAAGCATTAGGAGAGTGTCCTCTTAGCTGAGACATGCGCATCCTGGCGTCTCAGCGCCTCATCCTTCCCAGGCCTCGCGGCCCCCTCCAGCTGCTAGTGGTTTAACATTAGCAGAAGGACTGCTTGCCCCAGAAGGTGCCTCTCCTGTGTGAGGGCGGCCAGACCCTGCAGATGTTGCAGAGAGGATGTGTCTGTAGCCCTGGCAACCACAGGACGCTCTGGGTTATGTTGTGAATGCACCTCCCTGTCCAGTCGGGATCTCTTCTCCTAGGAGAGGGACAGCTGTTACTCGGTAGCTAGAAGGTCATCTTTGAATCTCTGCTGGGCCCACCATCTACATTCCAACAAGGGCAGGTGATTTTAAAATGCAAATACCAAGCAGATTAGGTTGTGATATGAAGAGGGCTGCCCAGAGCTGGGTGGAGACAGGGTGATTCGCCCCGACAACGGGTCCAGGCAAGAGGGGATGCAGCCCAGCCAGAACCAGGGAAAGCAGGGGCTGGGAATGCAAACACTGATCAGGAGAATGACCACAGACCTCATGCAAAAGCTGGAATGTGGACCCATCTCACACTACATACAAAATCAACTCTCAGTTGTGAAGAATCCGCCTGCAGTGCAGGAGACGTAAGAGAGGCAGGTTTGATCCCTGAAGGAGGGCATGGCAATCCACTCCAATATTCTTACCTAGAGAATCCCATGGACAGAGGAGCCTCGTGGGCTACAGTCCAGAGAGTCACAAAGAGTCAGACACAATTAAAGCAACTACGCACACATGCTCAGACCAAACTTAAATATAACTGATAAAACTGCAGAATACATCAAGGCTGTATATTGTCACTGTGCTTATTTAACTTACATGCAGAGTAAGTACATCACGAGAAACCCTGGGCTGGATGAAGCATAAGCTGGAATCAAGATTGCCAGGAGAAATATCAATAACCTCAGATATGCAGATGACACCACCCTTATAGAAGAAAGAGAAGAAGAACTAAAGAGCCTCTTGATGAAAGTGAAAGAGAAGAGTGAAAAAGCTGGTTTAAAACTCAACATTCAGAAAACCAAGATGGGACCATGGCAACTAGTCCTATCACTTCATGGCAGATAGATGGAGAAACAGTGGAAACAGTGTCAGATTTTATTTTGGGGGGCTCCAAAATCACTGCAGATGATGATTGCAGCCATGAAATGAAAAGACGCTTGCTCCTTGAAAAAAAA
This sequence comes from Antilocapra americana, assembly GCA_007570785.1. Lineage (NCBI taxonomy): Eukaryota > Metazoa > Chordata > Mammalia > Artiodactyla > Antilocapridae > Antilocapra > Antilocapra americana. Next base: position 12,426,726 of record ML660218.1, on the reverse strand, counting down.
GTTATGACCAACCTGGACATCATATTAAAAAGCAGAGACATTACTTTGCCAACAAAAGTCTGTGTAGTCAGGGCTATGGTTTTCCCAGTAGTCATGTATGGATGTGACAGTTGGACTATAAAGAAAGCTGAGCGCCAAAGAATGGATACTTTTGAACTGTGGTGTTGGAGAAGACTCTTGAGAGTCCCTTGGACTTCAAAGAGATCCAACCAGTCCATCCTAAAGGGAATCAGTCCTGACTATTCAATGGAAGGACTGATGTTGAAGCTGATACTCAAAGACTTCGGCCACCTGATGTGAAGAGCTGACTCATTTGAAAAGACCCTGATGCTGAGAAAGATTGGGGGCAGGAGGAGAAGGGGACAACAGAGGATGAGATGGTTGGATGGCATCACCAACTCAACTGACATGAGTCTGGGTAGACTCTGGGAGTTGATGAAGGACAGGGAGGTCTGGTGTGCTGCGGTTCATGGGGTCACAAAAAGTCGGACTTGACTGAGCCATTGAACTGAACTGATAAAACTCCTAGACCTTGGGTAATCTTCATGACCTTGGAATTGGCATGAGATTCTTAGAAATGACACCAAAACACAAGCAACAAAAAAAAAAGTAGGTAAAATGGGCTTCATTAACACTGAAAACTTTTATGCCTCAAAGGACATTATCAAGGTGACAAGACACCCCACAGGACGGGGCGGAGCACCTGCAGCTCATCCGTCAGGTAAGGGACCTGAGTCTGGAACACACAGCGCTGACAACAAGACAGGGCCCAGTTTAGAAACAGCCAAAGGACTTGGATGAACATGTCCCAAAAAAATGATGTATGAAAACCAACCAGATCATGAAAAGCAGCTCAACATCATTCCTCAAGGAAAGGCAAACCCATGACGAGCGCCCCGTCACACCCACCAGCGTGGCCAGCGCAGAGACAGAACAGCACATGCCTTACTCTGCAGTAGCTCTGGCTGTAACCCCCTGAGAGCTGCCAGGCTGTTTTCCAGAGAGATGCCACCTTTTCCACATCCTCACACACCATGGACGCCCAGGGCATCCACTGCAGCAAGACGGAAGCGCACGCAGAGGCGGAAACCCCAGCACGGTCTGACGCGGTAACTTGAGACAAGGCAGAAACGTCACAAGCCTTCTGAATCTCACAAAGGCCTGCCACGCTGAACCGGCAAAATTAACTAGTATTCTTACAGCTCTATTTCCCAAAGGGGCACATCAGCAAAACAGATTCCAGACGGAAACAGTCAATAAAAATCAGGTTTGTAGCCCTGATCAAGGCTGGCACCCATAGCCCACAGACGACAGTTGTGGACACGCCTTCTGCAAAGCCCTCTGCACCACGGTCCTCCCAGCTTTCCACTGACCCCCTCTCTCCCCAGTCTGGGACAGCTACACACTGTCATGCCCCGGAGGCAGGAGAGCACTCAAGGGCTCCTGACTCGAGGACAGGTGATCATATGGGCATGGTTTTGCCTGAAGTTGATACACAGTGACTTGAACTAATGACCAACCCTACACTTTTCTTCCTGTGCCCCAACCTTAGCTGCTAAGACACCACATGATGTGGAACATAACCCACAGTCCCAGGGGTGAGGTTCATTTAGACTAGGGTGTGAATGGCACCCACTCAGGCCTGAGTCTCAGGTTTACAGTGCAAAGCTAGGGGCTGATTCTGGGGTGCTGGATTGGGGCAGGGCTTTCCTAGGAACACCTACAGCTAGAGCTGTGAGGGGGACATGCCCCCGCCCACATCCCACCCCCAGCCCACACACTCCCCCCATACTCTCCCCCACATGCCCGACCCCCACACCTCCCTACACCCCCCCACCCCACACGCCCCCACCCCCCACACTCCCACACTCCCCTCCACTCCCCCACTCCCCCCACAGACCCCCACACCCCCTCACACACCCCCACACTCCCACACTCCCCAAGTCCCCCTCACATCCCCATACCCCCCACACCCCCTCACACACCCCCACACTCCCCCCACATCCCCACACCCCCCCACACACACACACCCCACACCCATATCTGAAACAACATTCTCACCATTTGTTTTCTGTTCTCCACCAGGTTGATGCCAATAATTCCTAAGAAAGATCCGAAGCCCAGCTGATGCCAAAGGAAAACAAAGGAGAAAGCACTCAAGTTACACGCCTGACAGCCTAAAGCAGACACAGGGCAGTGACCACCCACCACAGGGCATCCCATCAGAGAGCACAGCTGGCCACCCCCACCGCTGGGGCTGGAGGCACTAGTGGCCGGGGTGGGGCTGGGGGTGGCTGACACCCTTGGGTGGGCCTCTTGAGAGCCACTGATCGCAGTGAAAGCTGTTCTTATCTGTGTTCTCAGCCGTGCTCTCATCTTGCGTTCAAATACTTGAACTCCTACAGTGACAGATTTTGTTTTCTCAGGCTCCAAAGTCACTGCAGATGGTGACTGCAGCCATGAAGTCAAAAGACACTTCCTCCTTGGAAGAAAAGCTATGACCAACTGAGACAACGAATTAAAAAGCAGAGACATTACTTTGCCAACAAAGGTCCATCTAAATAAAGCTATGGTTTTTCCAGCAGTCATGTATGGATGTGAAAGCTGGACCATAAAGAAAGCTGAGCACCAAAGAATGGATACTTTTGAACTGTGGTGTTGGAGAAGACTCTTGAGAGTCCCTTGGACTGCAAGGAGATCCAACCAGTCCATCCTAAAGGAAATCAGTCCTGAATATTCATTGGAAGGACTGATGCTGAAGCTGAAGCTCCAATACTTTGGCCACTTGATGAGAAGAGCTGATTCATTTGAAAAGACCCTGATGCTGGGAAAGATTGAAGGCAGGGGGAGAAGGGGACGACAGAGGATGAGATGTTTGGATAGCATCACCGAGTCAGTGGACATCAGTTTAAGCAAACTCTGAGAGATAGTGAAGGACAGGGAAGCCTGGTGTGCTGCAGTCCATGGGGACGCAGAGTCGGACAGGACTGAGTTGAACACTGAGGGATATGAACAACTCATCAGCTGGACTGATTCTGGGAAAAGAGCGTCACGGGCCCCTAACCCCAACACAGAGAACATCTCCACGGGGACCCATCCTCTGCGTCAGGGGGTCGGATGGAGGCCCGTCCCAGGGTTTCTCCTGGGCCATTGGAGGAAGACAGCTGACCCCTTGGGGAGGATCAGGAAGCCGGAACCAAGGCTGTTCCAGACACAGACAGGCTGACACCCTGTCACTCAGGTGAGTAGGCAGATAGGTAACTCCTGGGACCATCTGCTTGTCCCTCGGCCTTGGCTCTTCGACATGGGCACAGCAGGGAAACCCCCGGGGCTGTGCACATCTCAGTGTCCTGGGGTGCAGGCAGCCTCACTCCCAGCGTGCCCAGCCTGGGGAGAACGTCTTAGTTTCTGAAGAGCGGAGTCCCAGCAACGCTGGGGTTGCTGCTCAGAGCTGCGGGAGACAAGCTCCTCGCGGACCTCAGGGTTGCCTGAGTCCCGGCACTGGAGCCCTCCAGAGGGTGCCCGCGGCTCAGCCTGCCTGCTGGCTTCTGGGTGACCATGTGGAGCCGGGGGGCCAGCAGGGCTGTGGCGTCTCTAGGGCCATGGCACCAAATTTAATGCGTAAGCACCAGACCCACCTGTGTCCATGAGCGTCTTCTCTGTGAGGACATTCACGAGACAGACATGAGTGCACACAGATGCAGTTTTCACTAGTAATTTAAAAATTCTCAAGGAGTAAGGAAAGGCGAGCATTTTCCTCCAAATTTTGCAGTCCCATGCCACCATCCAAAAGAGCAAAGTCCTCTCCAATATAAATAACTTAAAATATGTCTCTTGTTGCCTTAACTTCCATGTTTTTGGATTTGAAAAAAAATCTTCTTTCCAAAATGTTGAGGTGCTTGCTCCCTCTCACCCAGTTTCTGCTTGAGACACACCTTTCACTACAGGATTGGAGCTGTGTGTCCCCAGAAGTGACTTTCATCCTCACTTGCCTTGAGCAAGCTCATCTGTTGTGTCCACCATTTCCTTCCAAAACCATCCAGCTGAAGCTAATTTCACCCTGGTCGTTGCCCAGGAATCAGGTTCTCTGCAGAGCGAGGCTCTGAACACACTCAGGATGTTCTGAAGGTGACCTCAAGGTGAAATCCTGAGCCACCGAAGCTTGGAGAACATGGAAAACCGCCTCATGGTTGATCCTGACACTCTGCAGGTCATCTGGAGGACACATCCTCACAGCCACCAGCCCCTAGCTCCCCCCGCCGCGTCCAGGACACAGGCCAGGAAGCCAGATTCTCGAGTGATTTCGCTGAGAACACCATCCACATAGATGTGGGTTTACTCATAAAGTGTACACAGGAAGAAAACGTAGATTTATACAGCACAAAGTATAGAAATAAAGAGTAATACAAAGATGAAATGAAAGATGTTTGTAAAACATTTTCATCCTTGCTAAAATGTCATCAACATCATTACTCATCTGGGTAGTACCTTGAGCGAGAAATTAAACAAGCTTCATTTTTAAGGTCTCTGTTTATCACTGTGTGAGGCTCCGCCCTGGGCGTCACATCAGATAAAGGGCAATGCCACAGCGCTCCCTGAGTGCAATGCCAATGCAGGGAGCAAACTTTACTGCCAACAGTGGGAACGACTTCATAGTTCAGAGCCTTGATGATCTCAGATTTGGGGGCTGCTGCTGCCAGGTCTGGCTAGGCTGTGACTTTGCCGCATGCGGTCACTGCCCAGAAGCAGAGGTGTGGACCGCTTCAGCTCATTTTTCTGCTGATCCCATGCCATCATATCAGAGTACCTCCATCCAGGCTTAGTGGCCTCTTTTAAAGTCCAAGTCCAATTTCCAAGAGGGCTGGCTCCCTCCAGGGACTCTGGGGACACCTGGGGAGGCCTATTCCCTCCTTGGCTCCGATTCCTTTCCCTCCCCCACTTCTCAGGACCCTGCACCCCATGGGGCCACCTGACAATGCAGGCAATCACCTAAACTTCCACCTCTGTGGGGCTGGGGTGGAGCGTGTCGGGACCGCACGGAACTCCGTATCCCGGGCCCCCAGACCCGGCCCCCAGGACCCAACACTCACAATGATGCCGGGGTAGTAGCCGCCCACAGTCACGTTCTCAGTCCTCGTGGTCGCGGCCAGGCCGATGGTCAGGATGGAGGCAGCCACCACTAGCAGAGCCCCTACAAACCACAGCGTCATCCTCTTTCTTCTCACAAACCCTTCTGGGGGAGGACACAGGAGGAGCTGGTCGGCAAGGTGCTGGGCTCGGGGAGGGTGCCGGCACCTCGCAGGAATCCCCGCAGCCACGGCTCTTGCCGGCAGGGCCTGGAATGTGCTTCCCGGGGGCCGCGAGTGTCTGCCTCCATCCTCCCCTCCGCAGTCCTGAGAGCGAGACCGCTCGCCGCCCCCTCTCTGTCCACCCTGAGGTCTCACCCGCTTCCTCGCTGTCACCCTGTGAAGGACACACAGAGCCCATTGGCCCTCCTGCATGGCCGCCCTCACCCGGCCTCCGGCCGGCTGCCGGCTGGTCGCCGGCAGTGAGACCAGGAGCCCCCGCCCCCCGGGAGGCCCCCGCTGCACCCAGAGTGTCTCTAGCCACGGTCACCACCCGTGCGTTCTGTGTCCCCTTCCCTAACGCCGACCCCCATCTGCGCATTCTGTGTCCCCTTCCCTAACGCCGACCCCCAGACAATGGGCCCCTGCCTCGTCCCCCGATGCCTCCCTCTTGCCTAGGGCGGCACCCACACACAGCAGATTCTCAGTAAAGTCAGGCTAGCCGAGCCCTCCCTGGGTCCCAAGTCCCCCAGCCCTCCACCCCAGCCCCAGGCCCCGGCAACAGCCAGGCAGCCACTTGAGCAGGTGCCTGGTGTTCCCCAGGCCTGGACCCCAGCCCAACTCCAAGGCTGGTCGGAGGACCTCTGCACCCAGCCTGCACCAGGCCGGGCAGGCTGGGCACAGCGAGGGCACACGCCCCTCTACCCGGGCCGCCCATGAATCCCCGCTGCTCTGTGGCTGCATCCTTGTCTCGGGCTCCACCCCGAGCCAGTCCCACTCACTGGCCCACCTTTAGGTCTCGGTTCAGCACCAAACTCGCAAGACATCGAATGGGAGACGCACAAAGCATAAAAGTGTGCAGAGCTCGCCACCACCCTCCTGCACATCCGCCTCCCTCCCGCCTTGTCAGTGGCCCCCGTTATTGGATGTGGAAGCATGGCAGCTGAGAGATGGCATTTCCCAGCCTCTCCTGCTGGGTGATTACACCCTCAGCAGACAGTCTCCATCTCAACAAGAGGTGTCAGGTGGAAGCTACGGGGAATCTCTTAAAGGAACCATTGCCTCTGCTTTCCTCCCCTTCATCCTTCCCACAGCCTGGAGTGTGAGCACAAAGACAGAGTCCCTGCAGCCATTTTGCTCTGCGAGGGAACCTCATCAAGGGACGTCGCACCCAGACAGAGGCAGAGCAGTAAGATAGCCCTGGCTCACCCACCTCCAAACTCTGCTTAGGTAACAGAATCACATCTCCAGACTGCAAGGCATTACTGTGGATGACCTGGCATCTGTAGTCACAGAACTCAAGAAAGCAAGAAAGGAATCCTTCCATCACTGGCACCTCCCTTCCCCAAGCCTTGACTTCTGGGTTTCTTGTGGAACTACCTTCCCCACACGTGTCTCAGGGAAGGCAAGAAGGCTTGTTTACAATAACCATAATTGTAATGGTAATAATTACTACTGTAATCAAATCTCAGTTACGCCCACCCCTACGTGGTCATCACCAACCACACAACAGAGGTAGAGACAGCTGGGCAGAGGGCCGACGAGAGGCCCACACAGAGCCCAGCCAGGCTGGTACGTCTCGCTTGTTGCAGAGTTAGCTGTCTCGATCCCTGTGACTCCTTAACAAAATGGGATGAAAGAAAAGCATGGTGCTTCTTCCCACACCGAAGCTTTCAAAATTGATGTGCGTGTGTGTGCATGTTTGCTGGGGAAGCAGCTGTGCATTTGACCACAACCACTGTCTCAGATCTGGACCATCCCACAGACAGAGGAGCCTGGCGGGCTATAGTCCATGGGGTCACACAGAGGTGGACACGAGTGACATACACATATACCACCTCAGATGATCCCGGGCCCCGCCAGCAATACTCCCCCGCCTCCTCCGCTCTGGACCGTGTATCTGAAGATTTACATGCTGTCTGCAGCCCCATCAGTAAAGCTTAACGGCAGGCCAAGGCCATGCCACCCAAAACCAGATTGTCACGTACTCAGAAATAAATTACTCAAAACCCTGAGTCAACGTGCTCACTCAGAATCGCTTGGTCAGCCTGGGAACACTGCTCTACCATTGGCCTGGCTGGGGTGAAGCTCTCAGGAAGGTCACTTCATTCCAGAGGCCCTGCACCCTTCACTTGTTCTTTCACTCTATTTTCTGGTAGTTTTTATTGCAAATATATAAGACCTGTTGAGGGTGAACCATTTAGAGGAGTGTCCACAGGAATCACAGCCCAGATGCGGAAGGACAATTCACACCTTTGGGACCCAGCGGGCCTGGGCTCCCTGCAGAGGGCTTTTCTCTCATTCAGTGCTGTTTGCTGCATCTTCCTGGTAGAGTCATAAGCATGCAGAAGTAATCAGTTGTTTCTTCTTGCATATATTTAAAGCCTGAAACCAAGGATTCAAGCACAAGCCGGTTTCCCTCAGAGACCAAAAGGTCAGCGGTTACAACTGATCTGAGGTATCTTGTGGGGGGAAGAAACCATGGAAAGGCAAAGCCACTTTGAAAATGGGTGGGTGAGAGAAAGAAAGACACCTCCCCATGGGCAACATCCTGTCCTGGGTGATTAACTTTAGAATGACGGATACATTGAAATAAAGGACACAAAAGTTAAAAATACATCTTCTACAGTTTGGAAAATTAGCGAAGTTGCTACCTTGAACATCGATGTGACAATCACGCTAGTGACAGGACCATCCAGCAGCCGGAGGGGCCCTCCAGCCTCCACCCTGCCTGCCTGGCCAGGGCTCACCTCTCCCACGCATGGGCACCCTGCCCAGCCCCGAGCCCCATGGGAGAGCCCACAGCCATGCTATCCCCGGGCAGTGCTCGCCCTCGACGCCCTTCCCGAGGGCCCAGACCACTCTTGGCTGTAAAGCGTGTTTTAAGAGCAGGAAGATGTCTGAAACGAAATTTTACGGGACTAAGTGTTTGATGAAATTATCAAATACCCTCCTCCTCAGAGGGCTTTGCTGTTTTTACTATTTTAGTGCATTATACACTCATTATGCTCAAAATAATTAACCAACATCTCAGTGCCTGCTTCACACCGCTGGTCCAACTGTTGGGGGTCTCTTAGCTCCGTGGGCCCGTCTAGCTGACCCCCTTGCCTCCCTGCAACGACACTCTGGTTCCAAAGGCTCTCAGCTCCGCTTTGATCGGTCCCTTTAGGAAGCTGCATGATGACTGGGGACTGGAGGGCACCCACTGGGGGAATGGTTTTCCTGGGGCCTCATCAAGTCCATTAGTGACATCCTGACAGGCTTCGTCAAAGGCATCTCCTTCCTGGGAACCTTCTTCAATCTAACTGCACCGTTTCACCACGTCTCCCCAAGTCTGACTTTCCCTGTGAACCTGCGACACGATCAATAGCACAGGGCCCGAGCAGCCCTTTTGCCAGGATTGTGTCACAGCTGCCAAGGGAACGTGAGGTCTGGGAAGACAGCAGACGGGGAAGGGTGGGTTCTGAGCGGCCTCGTTTCAATGACACAGGCTGCAGGATCTGGACTCCAGGTACAAGGGAGCCAACAAGAGAGGATCCCAGCCTGCACTCGGCGTCACAGACGCGGGACTCACAGAGACGTCAGACAGCAAGAAACAGTTCAAGAAATGAAGGTGGGCCGTGTTCCTGACCACCATCACACATGTGCACTTTCAGGTCAGATTTTGGAGAGGAAGGGGCCGGGGGGCGTCTGTGCTGGAGTAAAAAAACCAGACTCCCTGACTTGTTCCTTCGACCTTTCTGTCCCGTCAGCAGGGGTCTCACATGTGCGTTGTTATAACAAGCCCCGTAAGGTTAGGCTCATAGCTGCGCTGGCAATTTACAGGGACTGTTTGGGGCTGCCAGACACGCTGGCCCTGCAGAAGGAAGACCCTGAGAGCAGGGGCCAGGGGCTCTTGCTTGACATGGGGTTCCCACACCTGTATCCCCTCATACTGAATGAACAAATGACCTGCAAAGTGGGGATGATGACAACTCCCTGCTCGCCTGCCACCTCACTGCAACAGGGTGCAGTGAGAGCACAAGTGGGATTCTAGTTGTGATGTGACGGATGTGGTAGCTAGAGCGTCATGGCTGGTGCTAACGCTAAGACGGCTCAGCCCAGTGCTTCTCCCCTCCCAGCCTCCTCCCAGCCTCAGCGGCTCAGCGACCAGGCGCAAGGACAGAGTAGACCCAGTCACTGTCCTGCCCTCTGCACCTTCTTCACTGAGTGGAGCTGGAAGGGTGCATCACAAAGTTGGGGGGCAGTCACCTAGCCACCCCTCCTGGCAGGCACGGCCCAGGCCACCGAGAAAAAAGGAGTTTGTTTAATCATCTACTCTCAAAAGCGGCCGTGGGGACAAAGCAACTGTTCCAGGGAAATGGACCACGACACAGGGACATGCCCTCAGCCAACAGTTTCCCTTTTATTCCACTTTTACACAGAACACACCCCCAAGGGTGTGAATGCAGAAATGTAAGGTAGAAAACACCCATAATCCCATCCCAGTCACACTAATGTTTAGTATTTTTAAGTAAAAAACCAACTCTTAGCATTTTTTAAATTAAAAGTCCCTCCTCAGAAGAAAAACCTAAAATGTTATTTTTAAATCAAGTCATTCTAATATAATAATGGCAATAACCATACGTAGTTAATAACTATAATAACTACTATCTGTTACAATTAGTAACTTTTCGCATTTGGTTTTAGACAGTGTTGGTCACAAAACTTTTTCTTTTAGAAAGACTCCTGATTCCTCATTATCATTTAAAAATCAAGTAACATCACTAATCTGGTTTTTAAAAAGACTTTGCAGGGCTGGGAGTTTAAACCCGCATTTCCTACTGGATGGTCCGCGAAGCCCTTCAGGACCCAGGCGTCTCCATCCCCATCCCAGAGCTACTTCTCTATGGAAGTCTTCCCGCCTCCCTGTCGGGAAAACAGCCCCCTCCTGGCGGCCTCTCGGCAGAGGATAAAGGAGCCGGCCCACTGTGTCCCAACCTGGCTGGGCTGCATCAGGCTGGAAGGGAAATTCTTGAAATTATGGAATCGTCTGGGGAGGGCGCGGGGAGCCCAGCCGCCCCAGGGAAGCCCAAGGAGAAAGAAGCTACCTGGCCCCAGGAATCACCTTTCCTAGAAAATTTTGGAGACTGAAGTTGGGTGGAAGGATGCAAACCGAGTGCGTTGTCCGGCTTGTGCGGGTCGTGGTTTACTGTCTGCAGCAGAAGACGGTGGAGAAGAGACGAAGAGACGGCAGAGGCCCGCGCAGTCGGGACCCTCTGAAAAGAGGTGGGAGGGGGCCCGTGAGAGCTCGGGCACCGGCGGAACGGAGCCCGGCTCACCTGCGCGCTCACCTGTCGTGTCCAGCAGGGCCAGAGGCCCGGGCACCGGCGGCGGCAGCGGCTGCATCCCGGGGCTGCTCTCCCGCTGCTGCGACAGCGACCGTGGGGCGCGGGGCCGCGAGGACCAGCCGCCAGCCCGGGCCCTGAGGTCCGCTCTGTCCTGCCGCTGCGCCCCGCCCGCGCCCCGCCCCGCCCCGCCCGCGCCCCGCCCCGCCCCGCCCCGCCCCGCCCCGCCCCTGACGGCGCCCCTCCCCTCGCCCCGCCCCGCCCCGCCCCGCCCCTGACCGCGCCCCGCCCCGCCCCTCGCTCCGACCCACCCCACCTTCGCCCCTGCCCTCGCCCCGCCCCCTGGCCCTGGCCCCTCTCCCCGACCCACCCACCCCCGGCCTTGCGGTGGGCAGGCCCTTAGAGGGGCGGGGGCTCCCCTGGTGTGGCCGCACTGACACCGCTGTTCGGAAAGGAAGGTGGGTCCCTGTCTGCTCTGCTGCTCTGCGCTCAGTCGCTAAGTCACGCCCGACCCTTCTGAGACCCCAGGGACTGCAGCCCGCCAGGATCCTCCGTCCATGGGAGTCTCCAGGCTAGAAAACCGGGATGGGCTGCCATTTCCTCCCCCAGGGGTCTTCCTGACCCAGGGATTGAACCCGCGTCTCCTGCCTGAGTTTCCTGAGTGAGCAGGCAGATTCTTTAGAAGCCAGCAATTCCTGCGTAAGGACAAGCCCAAGACTTGTGGTTCTAAGCCCAGAGAATCGTCTAAATATCTTTTTAAAAAGATTTACTGCTGCTCTGAGCTCAACCCACACCCACTGACTCAGAATATCTGTCAACGAAGTCGCTGCGCAGAAGGGGCTCCATCGTGAGAGACAGCCCTGGCGTGTGGGGTCTGCACACAAGACCGCTCTGTGTGTGACAGCCACCAGGCCCAGAGTCACTGCGCGGTGGCGCTGCTCGAACACAGCGTGGAGCGAAAACGTGAGTGCGTGGTGTTGAGGCAAGCAGAGTATCACCTGTGCACCGTTTGTAACGGCGAAAAGCAGCGCTGCTCACCCACACGTGCCCTGCATGAACTGCACGGACAGCCGCTCTGCCTCCTGGACCTTCCCCTTCACTCGGAAGGACTGATGGACGAAGGGACAGAGGTCCTGGTGCGGGGGCCCTCAGCAGAGAAGGGACAATGAAGAAGAAATACGGTGCCCAAGGGCAAGGAGGGCCTGAGCGGCTACGCCTGCTGCAAGAGCGGGGACAGTGTGAGGTCGGGGGGAGGCTCCGGTCCCCACCAGAGCGGACTTCCTGCCACCCTGAGGGCGTGGCATGGGGCCAGGCAGCCGTCTGGGAAAGACGCCCTGGGCAGACCAGGAGAGTCGCCGGGCACACGGGACAGCAGAGGGCCTTATGGGAGTGCCCAGGCAAGCCCGCGTCAGAGGGTCACTGGGAGGGTACTGGCAGGGCAGCAGGGTGGGCCCTGAGAGGGGGTTCAGGTCCAGGCTGGGTGACTGTGGTGCAGACCAGGACGGGGGTGCAGGTGGTGGGACCGCCATACAGAACTCACACTGTGCCTATTGTCCCAAAGGTCTGCTGAAACCATTCTTAAAGAATGTGTTTGTGTTGCCAGAAATGATACCTTCTCCAATAAATACATTTCCTGCAGGAGGTTTTAGATGCCCCTGGAACTGGGCAGGTCTTTGGAAATTGTCTCTGGGCCCCTTGAGCAGGGGATCCTGAGGAGCATGGCAGGTGTCCGGGTCCCCCCAAGGGACCCCATCGGGGGTCCCCCAGCCCCCGACTCAGGTGAGGAAACTGAAGTCCAGGAGGCAGGTGGACGTGACCAGAACAGACTCTGCATATGCACCTGGGGCAGACATCGTTAGACTCTACCCCCAGATCCCCCACAAGAGCCCAAACAACACAACTGCAGGTACACTGGCTCTGAGGCTGATGACTCTGACCGACCTCTGGTGCCCCCGCCTCAGCCTGAGGACGCCCATGTCCAGCCCAGCTCTGCAGGGAGTGATAGTCTGGGATCAGGGTATTTTTGAAACATAATTTAATTTAGCTCTTGCAAAGGCAATTATGAGAAAATGAGGAAATCTGTCTTCTACTGGTCTGAGGACAGTCAGAGAGTCTGGACCAATTATTACTGACATTAAGAAGATAACTGATTAAAACAGTCGTGATCCCTAGCACCAGGTTCCTTCCTGCTGTGTGTGAAATGTTTGAAGATGCTAAGGATCCCTACCTCCACTGCCCTCACCTGAACTCAGGTCCCCACTCCCTCCAGAAACAGCCACATCCCCTCAGAGGGTCTCACCCAGAGGTCCTGAGCTGACCTGGACACACCTTTCAGGTGTGATGGGCAGGTGAAGGTCAGGGACGAGGGTGATGCTAGTTGAACGTGTATCAGACACTTCACCCTGCTCACTTCTGCCTTCGTTAATTGGTACAATATTCTACCCATTTCACAGATGAGGAAACCAAGGCACCAAGAATTTGAATAACTTTTCTGAAGTCAAGTAGCTGGTACGTGGCAGAAACAAGATATGAACCAGGTCAGTCCCATTTCAAGGTATAATTACGTCCTCCAAATAGGAAAGCATGTATTTACCTGACTGCAAACATTTAATCTTTTGTTCATGCAATCAACAAATGTTTACTGAATTTCCTCTATGTTCAAGATACTAAGAGAACCATGAAGATGAGTTATACAGACCTGCCCTTTAATAGCTTTAAAGGTGAGAAGTAGGAGAAATAAAATGGGCTGTTGTGTTATAGAGCAGGCAATGACAGTAGCATGCGTGAGAACCGTCACTAGAGGAGAAATGGGAATCCCCAGGGATGTGGCCCAGCCCCACTGGAGACCGAGGCTTCCTGGTGACCCACGTAGCGACCTTGTCTTGCACCAGAAGCCCCTGGGGGCCATTAATAATCCCAGTGCCCGGGACTCAAACCAGAGCCTCTGGAGGGAGAAGTCTGAGGGGCCCAGGTGGTCCATGATCAGCAGGACTAGGAACCAGGCTTTTGGGCCAAGAGGATGCTGACAGGGCAGGGGGTCAGGGTTTGGGGGGCCATGTTACATCCAGCCTGTTGGGGGGCTGCTTTCCAGGGGCCCTGGCAGCAGAGCTGTTGGGAAGATGAGAAATCACCATCAAGTCAGAGGATTCCGATGGTGAGGTCTTCCTGGGTCTCCCTCATGCCTGGGTGGCGGTGGGGGGACTCTTCCCAGAACGAGGATACCACCCCTCTTCCCCCAGAGACCCCTCTAGCATGGAGGAGCTGATGGGGGGGCCGGCTCAGTCCTAGACAGCAGGAGGAGGAGCTGATCTTCCCAGGCCCCAGCCTGTCCTCACGGCGCCCATGGCCGAAGTCCACACCCACCTGGCTGGCCCCCACTCCTGTCTAGGCGCTGCTCCATCACAGGGGCTGGCTGGCTGCACCGCCCACCCTCCCCACCGAGCTCAGGTGGCTGGTGTTGCTGCCGCCTCCCCGCCTGGAGAGAGGGTGGGTGTCCAGGCCACAGCAGGGGCCACCCGGAGCTGCTGGGCCGAGGCTGGCCCAGGCACTGGCCGAGCTCCCCTCACCGTCCAGTCATCGCCTCTCAGTCACCTGGGCTTTGGCTTTGGAGAAACCAAAGACAGGAGGAGTCCAGGGGTTCCCGCCCGTCTACCCTGCCCCAGGCCTCTCTCCTCGGACGGTAGATTTCATGGGCTCCAGCTGGAACAGGGCAGAGGAAGAAGGGTCTAGAACTTCGTTTCTTAAATTACAATCAAGGAGACTTAAAAGTGCATGACCAGCAGCCCAAGAAGGGAGGATGAGCTGTCAGCACTGCCGGTGGGGGTGGTGGGCAGGTGACCCCGGTGCCCACTCAGTCCTGTTAGGAAACCGGGTTCACTGAGGCCCTGCTTAGAACTGCGTCCGGTCACGACAGGCACCAGGTAGCGCCTTGTGCACAGAGCCCGACCCTCTCAACCCTGGCCCACCCCCAGGGGGTTGCCCCTGCTGGACACACCCCTTTCTGCGGGGTCCTCCCAGCCCTGCCCCAGGAGGACCCATCACCTCCATCTGCCTGAGCAGAGAGGGGTCAGCAGGCTCTGAAACCAGGGCCAGCCCTGAAAAGAGAGGGATTAGAAGACCCCCACGAATGAGCTGGGAACCCCTTTGGCAGCTGCAGGCCTGGTGGGGTCCAGATGCAGGGGTCCTCAGCCCCGTGCCTGTGGGACCCTCGTCACTGAGGGAGCGTGTGTGGGAGCCTGGTCTGGAGCCCAGGAGCTGGAGTGGGGCAGATCGCAGAGCATGCCTGTAACTGATAGCCCTGCAGGAGCCGGGGATGAATAATGCACACGAGAGGCAAGGAGACACAGGCCTGCCCGCCTGTGCCCGCTGAGGCAGTGAGGCGTGGGCCAGACAGGAGAAGCTCTCGGGGGCAGGAATGGATTAAGTTACGTACACTCTGGGCTTCGCAAGAAAGCCTGTAATGGTGATCTCCCAGCCCCTAACGAGCCTGAGCAGGGGGGCTCAGCTTTCAGGCGCTCAGTTCCCATGGGAAGCCCACCCCTGGCCTCCCCAGAGGGAGGGTGCCTTCCTGGCCTTGGATCCGCTGTCTCCTTGGACACGCAGGCCAATGCCTGTGTGGGCAGAGCCGTGCCCCTCGCAGGCCTGGCCTCCCGCCCGCAGCCCTTATCAAACTCTGACTTGCCAGGGAAAGGCGGCTGCCCCAAGTGACCTGGACCCTCAGGGCCTGGCAAGGAGCTGGGACAGGGAGCCCTCCAGGCCGACCGCCCCCATCATCTCAGGCCCTGGACCTTGATAAGCCTTCTCCCCTCAGCCCTTCATTGTGGACAAAAGGCGGCTTTCCTTGTTCTCTCTCACTGCGGGAGTGAGGTTTGGTTTCTCCAAAATCAAATCAAGCCTATTTAATCTTCATTTGAAATTGTCTGCATAAAGCCTGAGAGCCTAGCTAATATTTATTTTAATCCTATGCTTTCAAACTGAGGTTTTCCTTTCAAATCATTCTTCTCTTGGCTGGCAGAATGCCTGTAAGGTGGACACTAGGTTTTCACTCAGGCCCAACCTGCAGGTCTGGACACTTGCGGAGGGGCTGGTCCTGTCGTGAAGTAAGAGGAGGTGACCTCAGCCTTCGCTGAACTCAAAGTTGCATGATTATTACCAGTTATGTTCAGCTAGTTATTGTGTTTATCAGAATCAGCTCGTAAAACTTGAATAGCCCCAGAATCTCCACAAGATGCCCTGGGAGGGGGGACCTCATTAAAGGTGGCTCTGCCTCTCCCAGGCCCCAGATCCACTCGGACAAGCGGGGGACGCAGCTTCAGAAAAAAAGGGGATTTATGTGTACACAGTAGGGCCTGACGGGCTACCAGGACCTGCCTGGATGGGGAGCAGAGCAGAGCGTGCAGACATAGAGGCTGCGGGGCTGTGCCAGCACCTCTGGATCCAGAGAGATGGGGACCAAGTGTGTGTGTGTGTGCATCGTGAGTGTGCTTGTGCATGCACGTGTGTGCATGAGGCTCCTGTGTGTGTATATGCACACATGTGAGCATGTGTACACAAGTGTTCATGAGTGTGCATGCATGTTCATGAGTGCATGTGTGTGCATGTGTGTGCATGTGTACATATATGCATGTGTGTGCGCGTGTGGGTGTGTGCTTGTGCACGTGTGCATGAATGTGTATGTGTGCATATGTGTGTGCGTGCGTGTGTCACATACATGTATGTGCGTGTCTGTGTGTTTATTGTAATGTGTGTATGCGCGTGTGTGGATGTGCGTGTCTGTGCGCACGTCTGTGTACGTGTGTGTCCATGTGCATCTGCATGTGCATCTGTGTGATTTTGGAGTGTGTGCACCAGGACCGTAGCACAATTTAGAGAGTGCCTCCCTATTTCTAAACTCGTTTTTACCCTTTTCTACTTGGATGGAAATTGCATTTTTTGTTTTTTATTAATACAGACAAAAGTGTTGGTGAAGTCATTTTCAGCTTCTCCAGGTCAATAAGGAAATATGCTCAGTGGGGGTGGGGGCAGTGGGGGACATTCTTACAGTTCTCGTCAGAGTACACCGCAGGGTGGAAGAGTGGCATCTCCTTGGGCTCCTGGCCTGGGAACGCCCACAGGGCCACCCTGTTCCCTGCAGGGATCCTGATGTTTGAGCGCAGAGGATCAAGGGAGCCAGGGACGAGGGCTTCTCCTGGGGGAGCGGTCACCCACCCAAGGCAGACGGGCGAGCCGCTGCTGCTGCATTTGGGGGCCACAGGCAGCTTGGTTATCTCGGCTAGATGGCCTGTCCCCTGGCCAGCACGGCAGGGGACAGCTGGAATGACAGCGAGACCCCTCCAGACGTGCCTGGTCAGGGGGTCTGCACCGAGACGGCCCCCGGCAGAGGCCCCTGAAGACACATGAAGCATCACCGTGAGCACCGACCGGGAGCCACCCTGTGCACCTTCCCTCGCGGCCTCAGCTGGCCTTCGACTGGCCGGGAGTGGAAAGCCATCCCTGCAGCTCAGCTGGGAGACGGGTGAAGGGATCGGAGTCCCAGCCTCACAGCAGGGTGTTTAAGTTTGTGCGTTGGGCGCAGCTTTGGGTGTCTGCAGAGTGACGGCAGGGCAGGGGGGCAGGGAGGGGACCAGCGGTGGGAGGAGGGGCTGGCTCCTTGCGCCTGCAGGGAAGCCTGCCATCAGGGTGGGCCTTGGTGATTAATGTTTTTCTATGTGATAGTTTAAAAGTTTTTTAAAATAAAAGTGGGGTGACTACAGGACTTTTTCACCTGTGTAGAACTACATGGGGCTTGCTGTCACTTTATCGGAGTGGGGGGTCCCCGAGGAGACCACGAGAGCGAGACAGCTGAGGTCCCGTGTGATGGCTTCTGTGACTGTGTCCACACAGGCCCACTAGTTCCCGGAATAACTGCTGATCCATAGGTCAAGTGTATCCTCTGCTACAGCTATGCCAGATTTAAAATGCCAAAAAAACTGAATAAAAGAGTTGTTTGTTGTTTATGTGAAGCTCAGCTGTACCCCAGTTGTCTGGCCGTCAAAGCGTGAGAGGAAGGCAGAGGGGGCCCCGCTGGAGGTGCTGACTCACCCAGCAGGCTGCACGTGGCCCCTGAGGGTTAAACCACTCTGTTCAGGCCACGGGGCCTGGAGCAGAGGAAATGGGTTGAGAAAGGCCAGAAGTGGCATTTCCTGCTCCTGCTGTAGGCGAGGGAGGCCTACAGCCATCAGGTGATGGTGTCCTGTCCCAGGACACACAGCTGGCGTCAACGTCTGGGTGGCAGTTCCAGGTCACAGACCATGAGCACTGGAAGGCTCTACAGGACGTTCTGTGAGCAGCGCACAGGAGAGAGAACCATCCTGCAGGTTTATTCATCACAAAAGGGCTTTAATGTCCTTGGTGCACGAGGAGCCAAAAACATGCTTGAAACACCCCTACCAGCAGACTGGCCTCTCGCGCTGACAGACGGCCGTCTGCCCCCATCGCCATCAGCTTGCTCATCTGTGCCAGCACCCTGGAGAGCCATGCGTTGTCGGTGGATTCCATCCAGGAACCAACGTTGGATCCTTTTTGAGTGAAATGGTGCAAAACAGTGGACTGTTTCCCGCTGGCGCTCCTGACCCGGTGTGGGAGGTCTGGCTGGACCGGCCTCCTCCTCCTGTGCTGAGTGGCTGCTGGGAGGGCTCGCTGACCCACCGGGCACTGCAGCTGGCCTAGGAAACCAGGCACATGCCCGACCTGGACGAGGGGGCCGCCTCCGGCCCGGAGACGCCCTTCATGTCGTCTGGCATCTGCCCGTCGGGCCGCCACACGTTCAGCTCCCCGAAGACGCCCGTCTCGATCATCTCCTCCTGCCAGGGGATGGGGCAGGTGCCTGAGGCGAACTCCTGGAAGAATTCCGTGTCCGCTTTGTCAAAGGCCACGCCCTTTACCGTGGAGAAGGCACCCACATCCTGGATGTTCTTCGCATAGACGGTCCTGGAGTCCGGGATGAAGGGCGGGGTCAGCATCCCTGCGGGGGGACAGGAGATCCCCGGCCTGAGCCAACAGCTGGGGATGAGGGCCGCTCGCTGAGAATCCCGTGTGTATGCCCCGCTACACGCTACCCTGGTGGAGACGAGCCACCCCCTTCCCCCTCCCGCCGGGTGCCGAGTGAGGCCTGGCACACAGTCCAGTCTGGACTCCTGTCATCAGAACCTGCCACCCCTCCGCCCTCCCCAGAAGCCCGTCAGGAAGGTGGGTGCCATCCCATCCTCACTACCCCCACCCCACCATGCCCCCGGCCCTGTGCCAGCCTCCAGCCTGCAGGTGGACCCAGATGCTCAGGATAAATGCCTGCCCTCTCACCCCACCTTCGTCCACATGGACCCTGGGCTGGGTCAGCCCGGCCAGGTGTGGCCTCGGGACAAATGTCCAGCTCCAGCTTCCCAGGTGCTGACCACTTGGGCTGCCGGACCCCCTGCACACCGCCAACCCCACCCAGGCCTGGTCTGGGTGGCCTCCCAGGCACCAGCACCTTCGGTTCAGCCGGGGCTGCCTCTGCCTGACCCTTCCCTCAAAAGTGATTCCTACTAGAACATCGGGCCATGAGGTTGCAGGCTCAAGCTCCTGGGATGTGGCTCGGGGGGTGTGGT
Source organism: Antilocapra americana (assembly GCA_007570785.1). Lineage (NCBI taxonomy): Eukaryota > Metazoa > Chordata > Mammalia > Artiodactyla > Antilocapridae > Antilocapra > Antilocapra americana. Next base: position 12,407,490 of record ML660218.1, on the reverse strand, counting down.
GGGTCCCACGTGTCTCTCCCTCAGACATGTGTGCACACACTCACAGGTGCACACACTCACGCACACGCTCACTTGCACCTGCTCGCAAAAGACCTGGCAGCAAACTCGGGTTGCATGATGACTGGAGAGGTCTCGCTTGACTTGGCTCGTGGGTTCCTTAAAGGAAGCACCCAGCCGCGAGTTCGGTGCTTAACCCAAAGGCTGGTCAGGGTGTCTTCAACAAGACCCGTCCAGCCCTTGCCGCCTCCGAGGGTGCCTTAGAGGCCAGACCCCAGAAGGTCCAGTCCAGGGCTTGTTGTGATGAGCGGGGGGCGGGCCCATGGCACCGTCGGGCAGAGGACGCTGCAGGGGTGTTGCCCAGGCCGCCTGTCCCACTGGCTTCACAATGAGCTTCCGAATGCCCATGGGACGGAGCGGCCGCGGGGTTCACCCAGTCCCAGCCCCCCGCGGGTAGTACCGGCCTCCAGCTGCCGCCAGCTGATGTCTCTGAAGAGGGGGTGCGTGCGGAGCCCGTCGCAGGAGCCGTCCCGGAACCCCAGGCGCTTCTCAGGGTCCTTCTGCAGGAGCGCCTCACAGAAGTCCCTGCTGGCCGGGCTGAACTTGTCGGGGTAGGTGACCGCCTGCTCCAGGATCCTCTGCTTCAGCTCCTTGTTCTCCACCTGCACGGTGGGCCCAGCACCGTCCGCCCAGTCACACCACGGGGCCCCTCCCGCCATCCAGCCCCCTGCAGCTGCAGACACAGCTGTGCCAAGGCCCAGGCGACCGGCCTCAGGAGGGGGCCACACACCCCGCTCCCATGTACCGGCTCAGCCTTGTGGTCAGGGCATGAAACCCTGAAGGCGGAGACTTGCACCCCACGACATCCCCTCTAGCTGCTAAGTGGCAGGTATCCACAGGGTCCATGGGGCCACAGTTCAAGCCAGTTCCCCAGAGCAAAACGGCCACTTCCAGCAGCTCCGTCAGCAGGGAGCTTCCTGACAATCACCCCGGAATTCTCTACCCCACCTCAGCCAAGCGCTGACTGGGCCTCTCCCTATCGGTCAGATCTGCCCTTCCTGAAACTCCTAAAACTTCACAGGGGTGGACTCATCTATAGTGATTCTTCTGGGTCCACATTCTTGCATTCATCGTGACAGGTATCAGACCTCTCCATGTCATGGGTATATCCAGGGTTCCTCACCACCGAACAGACCGAGGATGGACCACGGAATATTTGGAGGGACCACGATGGGACAGAGAACATATAGACTGCGATGGTTCACTTTCTCATAAAGGCTCCTTATGCTGACTTTCACCAGAGCACAGGGACCTGGCAGGGCTGTGGGCTCAGCACAGGCCCTGAGGGGGCTTCGGTCCCAAGGCCAGCAAGGACCTCATCCTGCCACTCTTCTCAGCCAAGGTCGGGGAGACTCGCTGGTCCAAGGCAGAGGCACAGACGCAGAACAGCCCTATGCGTTTGTCGAGGGGGAGGTCCTCCCTCTTGGGGACCCAGTTGGTTCTCAGCTGTCTCAGGAGTGGCGCGGGGACTGGGTGGGGGTGCCGCTGGGTGGTCTAGCGGAAGACGTGGACGGCTGAGACCTCCAGGCAGGCCGAGGGGCCGCGGGCACAGAGGACGAGCCTCACCTGAAACACCTTCCACCCCAGGCCACCTCACCCCGCTCCGAGCTGGGGGGCGTGGCACCCACGGGACAGGCTGCTTTGCTCTTCTTGTTCTAAACATGGACGAGGCCTCCAAAAGGCCTCTGCTCACGGCCCAGCTGGGCAGGGCAGAGCGCCCCAGGGAGGCGATGGGCCGCCCCCAGGACAGGAGTGGGCCAGGGAGGCCTGGCCCAGAGCCCCTCAGCGCCCACCGCCCCAGGACACCCAGGGATGCTGCCGTGCCTGGAGCAGGGCCTGCGGTCAGCACCGAGGAGGAGAGCCCCCAGGCCAAGCTGCTCCTGGGGCAGGGCTGGCATCTGGAACCCAGGGACAGCATCACCGCACGGCCTCCTGCCCAGGGCAGACCTGCCCCGACAGCCGAGTGCTCCCTGACGGAGGGCCACCACCGGGTCAGCGGGGGACGCTGCTCCCGTGACCCACATACACAGGACCACCGGCGCTCCTACCTTCTCTCCACGGGCTCGGAAGGGCCCTCTGGCCACAATCATCTCGTACAGCGTGACGCCCAGCGCGAAGTAATCCACAGAAAAGTCATACTCCTCCCCCTGCAAGAGCTCAGGGGCCATGAACCCTGGGCAGGAACAGCGAGACTCAGCCCCCCGCAAGAGGAGCAGACATCCTGTCTCCCTGGAACCAGCAGGGTCGTGGAACTGTGACACAGGGGCAGACCCCCACCCCCGGGAGGTGCCCCCCCGTCATGAGTGTCCCCTAGGCACAGCCCCTCCCAGCAGAGACCCCCCCGACCTGGGGTGGGTCTTGCCCCACTTTGGTGCCCATGGCAGATGGAGCTCGCGAGGGGCCTGCGGGTTCACAGGGCTGTGGTCAGAGGCGCTCAGTTGCTGTCCAAAGGGGCACGAAAGGAGAGGCCGGAGCCCCAGTGTCCAAAGAGCGGGCTGGACGCTGGTGGCCTGTGTGTTCCACCCCTGGGGAGCCCCACTGGCTGAAGGGGACACCCTGGAGCCCGCCCCTGCCTCCATCCCTGTGTGCCCCGTGTGGAAGCCAGCCTGGCATGTGGAAAGGTGGACAGGCAGCATCTGGGGCCCATGGTCCACTCCTGGGGCAGAGAGGTGCTCGGGCAGTCGGGGGCCTCTCTGCTTTGATGACTGGATGTCCCCCCAGACCAAAGCTGAGTTTGTCTGTTCCAGCCTCTCTGAGCCCTGCAGGGTCTGCCCGTGTTTGTGGCGAGTTCCCAGTGGGGTGTGACCACAGGACTTTCTCCCAGGGGCTGCAGGTCAAGTTCAGAAGAATCACTGGCCCCGAACACAGCCTCCCATCAGGGAGTTACACTGCCGTCCAGGTGCCGCAGCCTCAGGAAGGACGTTCACCAGCCACCGTTCTCCACGGGAACATCCAGGAGGAGGCCCCGCGGAGACGCCCGTCTGGCGGCAGGCAGCCCTCTCGGACGCACAGACGCGGTCTGGGTCTTCAGCGGCGCCGGTGAGAGTGGCCGCACGGAGGAGGCCGGAGCGCGCTCAGCGCGCCCATCGACTCCCCGGGCCGCCCGTCTGCCCGTGCCCGCGGCCACGCGAGTCCCACTGGGGCGCCCTGCGGCTGCCCGGGGCTCAAGGGAGCGGGGCCGGGGAGAAGGGAGGGAGGGCTCCGCGAGGCCTCACTGGACACCCCTGAGCCCCGGCCCTGCGGGGCTGCTCGCAGCCACCACGGCGCCTGAGCGCGAAGGCTCAGCCCAGCGACTCCTGCGGACCGAGCGCCCTCCGGGCAGGGCCTGGCACCCCCTGGCGACCAGCCGGGGCCCCTGCAAGCAGGGCGGGCCACACCCACGGTCCAGCGGCGGGGCCTAGCCCCGGGGAGAGGCCCCTGCAGGGTGCCCCTAAGGACGCAATTTGCCCGAAGAGAAGAGAGGCAGCTCCCTCACACGCTCATATCCAGGGAGGAACCTCAGAGATCTGGCCCAGATCCAGAAAATTCAAGACAGAACCTTTTCCTAAATAAAGCCCTAGATGAGAAAGACCTATGGTGGGGACAGACGCAGCGTCGAAAGGAGCTGAGAGCCCAGGAGGGGACAGAACAAAGCCCAGTGGCCCAGCCCCAGGCCCCCTCCTTCTCCCCAGAGCTGAACAAACAGGGGAGGAGCAGATTTGCTGAGGAAGCCGGCAGAAACCCAGGGCCGTTGGGAGCGTGGAGGGCACGGCCGTCTGCGTGTGAATCTGGGTGCCCAGCGGCCCCCAGGGACCTCGGTGGTGAGGTTCCCCCACCCTGTTCCCCACTGTCAAGTCTCTGCTCCCACCCGCCGGGGCTGAGAGGGGATGGGGGCAGGACCCCCCAGGCATGCCCACATGAACACACACACGCTCTGGACAAGGGCAGCCCCCACTGCACAGCCTCCCTGTGGCCATGCCAGCATGGGGAGGGGTGGACCGGGTGCCCCCCGAGGCCATCTCACCGTCTGCCCCGGGATACCCACAGCTGAGCCCCTGCTCGGCCCCCACCTAGTGCCCCCTCCCTCCCAGCTCTGCCCTGCCACCCTCAGCGCAGACCCCAGGCTCTATTCATGGCAGCGCTGGGGGGCTTCCATCTCCAAGAGTGGGTGCAGGTGCCACTTCCGCACAGCTGTGCAGGCCCCTGGCTGTTTTCCTGCCTACTCTGCAGGTAAAGGAGCAGTTTTCCAACACCCCAGCATTCATCACACCCCCGCCCCAAGCTCTGGGACCCCAGGATGCGCCCTGCCCCCGCCCCCAGAGAGGCTGCGCCCCACTCGCGAGCCCACACCTGGGGTCCCTGCGTAGCCCTTGGTCTTGGTCTGCCCTTCCTTCAGCTCCACAGCCAGCCCAAGGTCAGAGATGCGGACGTTGCCTGGAGAGTAAACACAGCTCAGGTCACCTACGGCCCCACGGACAGAGGCCCCTGGTCTTCCTGGAGCTGCGGGAGCCTTGGCCAGCTTCTGCACACACACATATGCACACCAGGCACGCGCGCGCGCACGCACAGGCACACACAGGAGATCCCACTCCTCGCTGTGGACAGACGGGGGCATCCAGTGGCGCCTGCAGCTGGAGTCTGGGGCACCTGCCCCCAGGCAGCCTCTTCTGCGAGCTCTGCAGCCTCAGCCGTGGGGACGTTGGGTGTCCGTCAGCCTCTGATGGGAGGGGCCCTAAAGTCACTTACAGGAGGCCTCGGCCTCTGGAGTCATTTTCTGATTAGAAGCCCAGTTTGACTCCTCACAGAGGCAGCAAGGAAGGTGATGAGTGGGGACTCGGCCATAGCCCTAACTGTTCACTAACAGCTCCACACACTCCCGATGCCGGGACTGACTCCCTGCAGCCCTGGGTGCCAGTCACGCTCCAGATTTCCCTTGGGGATGATCACTGAAGGAACAGTAAACGGACACCAGCATTTATCAAAGCTGGTCCCTCCCCTACTGATGACCTGTCAGGCTGCAGAGGGGAGGGCGGGCAGGGAGGCCGGGTGGGGAGGGGAGTCGGGGCAGGAGAGGACGGGCCAGGAGGCAGGAGGGCCGGGAGCCCGCGCACCATCGTCATCCAGCAGCACGTTCTCGGGCTTGAGGTCTCGGTAGATGATGTTCCTCTGGTGCAAGTGCTCCAGGCCGCTGATGATCTGGGCCGTGTAGAAGACGGCGCGGGGCTCCTGGAAGCCGGGGTTCTCCTCGTCCACGTTGTAGATGTGATACCTGGGGGCAGACCACATGGACCCCATGCGTCTCTAGCACAGCTACAAGCTGCAGGCCCACAGTTCTGACAGGAAGGAAGATCTTGGGGAAACAGTGAGGGCTGAGGCTGTCCAGCCAGGGGAGCCGCGGCAGAGCCAGGGCCCTGGCCCTGGTGTCCTCGCCCCCTCTGTCCTCTTCGGCCCTCCCCAGGGCTGCTGCCGGCAGAAGCAGACGGTTCTCCCAGCAGCACCCACCCCCCCCCCAACGCCCCAGCCCACATGGCTGGGAAATGGGCCCCAAAGCCACTTTACAGCCACCAGCAAAGGAGCCAGGCAAAGGGAGGTGCAGGCAGGCCCATGACCAGCTGGAGGCCAGCTCAACGCGAGCGGCTGACCCAGAGTCTAGGAGCCTGCCCCGGCATGGGGTGCAGCCTGGTCAAGTGGGGTGTGGTACAGAGTCATATAATATAGCACAGCACAACAGCACCGCACTACGCAGTGCAGTGTGGGGCCTCAGAGGGCACGGCAGGACAGGGTGACTCGGGCAGCCTCGGTCAGTGTGGCACGGGGCAGAGTGCAGGCCGGCGTGCCCAGCACAGCACGCTGCTGCAGGGCCATGCACACATGACGTCCCGCTGTGTTCCCAGCACACTGCAGGGCGTGATGGGCGGGTGGAGGCAGGCAGAGCATCAAGGTCATTCTCTTGTTTGCACGCTCCAGACCCTTCGCTCCTCCTCCATGAATGCTCACAGGTGACTCAGTCAGAGCCTCAGCCCCTCACCTGGAGAGGGGGGCCGACAACTCACCGGACTGGGTTTCCATGCAGGTGAACCCAGACGGGGGCCGGGGCCCAGAGACAGCCCTGCACCCTCGGGAGGGCCATGTAAGCCCGCTGAGTGTCTCAGAGGCACTAGCTGACTCCCCACGGCAGCCACAGAGCACCAGTGTTGATCCTATCCCCGTCACACAGAGCAGCGCTGGCCAAGAGTGGCCGAGCTGCCCAGCTGCCAGGCGGGGCCTTTCCCCCCGAGAGCCCAGGGTCGGGCCTCCCAGTCTCCTGCAAATCCTCTGGTTCTCCCTGCAGGCTGACAGCCAAGCCACAGTTCCAGCGTCCACCCACTGTACTTCCAGCTCTCCCCTCACCCCCAGGGCCCCCACATCTCACTGAGACCAAGGACGCCTCAAGGGCCAGCAACCGGAAGACAGAGAGGAAGGCTCGAGGAGGACAGGGCTTCTCCTCCTCGTCACTCATTCTCAGCAGTGGGAAGCAGCCCCTCTGGCCTGAGACTCTGTGCACAGTCAGCCAAGCTCTCCCGGCCCCACTCCCACAGGCCAAGAGGAGCCTTACCGAAGGTCACCTCCGTTCATGATGGTCATCACCAGGCAGAGGTCCGCCTTGGTCTCGAAGGCGTAGGCCAGAGACACGATGAACCTGCTGTGCACTTTGGCGAGGATCTTCTTCTCCACCATCGCACCCTGCAGAGTGGGGCGACCACCCAGGTTCAGGCAAGAAAGAAAAACCACCCCAAACAACCAGAAGTTGTTCCACCAACCAGAAAATGTCCCAATAAAACAAGGAGTTGCAGATATATTTTTCAAGAGGTTGTACAGAGTGACTGGTTCAAAATTGGGAAAGGAATATGACAAGGCTGTGTATTATCACCGTGTTTATGTAAGTTGTATGCAGAGTACATCACATGAAATGCCAGGCTAGATGAATCACAAGCTGGAATCAGGATTGCCAGGAGAAATATCAACAACCTCAGATATGCAGATGATACCACTCTAACATCAAAAAGTGAAGAGGAACTAAAGAGCCTCTTGAAGAATGTGAAAGAGACAGTGGAAAAGCTGGCTTAAAACTCAACATTAAAAAAACTAATATCATAGCTTCTGGTCTCACCACTTCATGACAAATAAAAGGAGAAAAAGTAGAAGCAATGACAGATTTTCTTTTGGGGGGCTGCAAAATCACTGCAGATGGTGACTGCAGCCATGAAATTAAGACACTTGTTCCTTGGAAGAAAAGCTATGACCAGCCTATATAACATATTAAAAGCAGAGACATCACTTTGTTGACAAAGGTCTGTATAGTCAAAGCTATGGAGAAGACAATGGCAACCCACTCCAGTACTCTTGCCTGGAAAACCCCATGGACGGAGGAGCCTGGTAGGCTACAGCCCATGGGGTCGCAGAGTGGGAAAGGACTGAGCGACTTCACTTTCACTTTTCCTTTCATGCATTGGAGAAGGAAATGGCAACTCACTCCAGTGTTCTTGCCTGGAGAATCCCAGGGACGGCGGAGCCTGGTGGGCTGCCGTCTATGGGGTCGCACAGAGTTGGATGCGACTTAGCAGCAGCAGCAGCAGCAGCAGTGAAAGCTATGCTTTTCCAGCAGTCATGTGTGGATGTGAGATTTGGACAATAAGAAGGCTGAGCGCCGAAGAATTGAGGCTTTTGAACTGTGGTGTTGGAGAAGACTCTTGAGAGTCCCTTGGACTGCAAGGAGATCCAACCAGTCCATCCTAAAGGAGATCAGTCCTGAATAATCATTAGAAGGATTAATGCTGAAGCTCCAACACTTTGACCACCTGATGGGAAGAGGTAATTCATTGAAAAAGAACGTGATGCTGGGAAAGATTGAGGGCAGGAGGAGAAGGGGGTGACAGAGAATAAGATGGTTGGATGGCATCACCAACTCAATGGACATGAGTTTGAGCAAGCTCTGGGAGTTGGCAATGAACAGGGAGGCCTGGCGTGCTATAGTGCATGGGGTCGCAAAGAGCGGACACGACTGAGCGGCTGAACGGGACCGAACTGAGGGGCTGAACAGCTACAACAGCAGCGCAGCTGCAAGTGACTGAGTGACACAAGCCCCATTTCGCAAGGACAGGACACAGCCTGGGACCCTGTCACGCGCAGGGCCTTCAGGGCTCCTGGGGCCTCGAGCAAGGGGCCTCCCACCACCAGCCTTGCAAATGCCCCTGAGGCCATGCAGGTCCCTGGGCACCTGTCAGCACTGACCTTCCCTTCCGGCTCCGCCTCTGCAGACCCCCCTCTCCTCCCGTCCAGGCCTCTGGACAGTGGAGATCAGCCAGGTCCCACTGGTCAACACCTTCCCAAGCCACACCGCACCCCTGGTTACTTTCTATACTCATCTTAAAACCCTATGAAGTCCGTTTTTGGAAGTGCTTCTAAAAGTTGTGCTGGGCAAGAACGCTTCTTGATTTGGGAAGCCCTTTCTCTCCACTGCATAGGGAGATCTTAAACAGATTTTACTGTAAAAGTTCAGTAAGGTTCCTGAACTCGGGAGAGAAGCATCTTAGTTCCCTAATGGCTGGGTTAAGATTGCAGGTAGATGGCCCCAAGGGTAACCACTGCCCCAGAGTCTATCGGGCAGAGCACCATCAGGGGGCCCTGGGCGGGCTGCTGTGGGGTGGCTGCTGTTCGCCCCAGCATGGGAATACTGGTGCTGGACGGAGCGTGGCCAGAGATGAGTATCCAAGACACTAAGCCGCTTTCTCTGATCCTGCCCGAACGGAGCCTGATGCCAGAGGCAGAGCGGGGGGGCCTCTGCCCTCTGTCCACCCCTGGCCCCCAGGACCCAGGCAGTGCTGAGCCAGGTGCCCCGGCCTCCCTGCACCAGCCCCGTGGACACCCTGGGCAGCCTCCTCACTTGTGCAGACAGGTGGGCGCGATTAGGGGTGAACGGGACTGACCCCACCCAGGGCCGCACTGCAGCATGCCCACCGCAGGGTGAGCTGGCCCGGGCGCCTGGGCCCACCCGCCCCCTGGAGCAGCACAGCCCACCTGGTACCCCTTCCGTTTCTTCAGCCGCTTCTTGTTCAGCTTCTTGCACGCATACAGCTTGCCGGTGGCCTTCATCTGGCAGGCGAACACCTCCCCGAAGCCGCCCCGCCCCAGGACCCTGAAGTCTAGGAACCAGTCCTCACCCATAGGCTGAGCCTCCAGCCACTTCCACTGCAAGAAGCGCAGGAAGTAGAGGCTGTCCAGGAACTCCTGGAAGGGGGCCTGGCCTAGGTGCGCCAGGACAGCCTGCAGCAGGGGCTGGAAGAGCCCGTTCCCCGCCCCCTCCCGGGCCCGCGCCACTGTCTCCGCATCCAGGAAGCTGCAGAAGAGCTGGGCCTGGGGATCCAGGTATGCGGCGCAGATGGCCTGGGCCTTCTGTGGCCGGAGGGCATCATCAGCTGTGTCGTAGTCCTCGACATCCTTCCAGAGCTGCAGGGCTGGCCCGTGCTGCTCATGGGCCTGCAGGAACTGCTGGAAGAGCCGCTTGCCGATGGGCTGCTCCAGGCACACGCCCTCGAAGCCCAGGTCCAAGCTCGCCCGGAGCGCCTCACACTTGGACAGCGGAGGCAGCCTGAGCCTGGCCAGGTATTTCCTGTCCCGGGAGGCCGGGCCGCTGCTTGCATCAAAGCTGCCCCGGGCCGCGATGAAGGCTGAATTGGCTACCACTGTCTCCAGGGACCCGAAATCCATCCCGGCGCTGGGCTCTCTCCACGTCCAGCTCCCGCGTTCCCAGCCGGCCTGACCTGCTGCCCTTGGCCTGTGGCCCGTCCCTGCCCTCAGGACAGGAGGCTGGCTGGTGGCGGGAGCCCCAGGAAGCCCGCTGACACAGCTCCGGCTAAATCCCGGCCAGAGTGGAGGACGTGCAGGGCAGCGAACAGGTGCCAGAAAAAGACAATCCCTAAGCTGCTCGCAGACGGATTAGCCAGGCCACGCTGCCCACTGCTTCCCGCGAGGAAGGACACGCTGGGCCCAGGCTCGCCTCGAAAGCCCAGAGGCCCTGCCTCATGAGAGCTGCCTTGTCCAGCCCGCTGGCCTGAGTGGACAGGCCAGACACTCGTCTATCTCCTGGTGGGGACATGGGGGCCCAGCTGAAGGGAGGGGGCCCGGGAGGAAACTCAGTTCACGAACATGGCTGGTTTTCCCTGCCGTGTGCAGTTTTTGTCTTTAGAGAAGCAATCAGTGAGAAGACCAGCAGATGATGGTTTAGGAATAGGCCTCCTGCATGTCCACAGGCGAGACAGTGGCCAGGGGACTGGTCAGTATATGAGGACTAACGTTCATCCCGACCTAACCCTGAGAACAGCTTGTCAGGCTGGTGGCGCCCTTGCCCTAGGGTAACCCTGGCTCTTGCCGAGGAATCAGCTCCTCGTCAGCCCTGCCCTCACCTGTGTGGCTGGTGGAGCAGAAATGCCAAGAGAAGCGTCCAGGTGAAAATAGAGTGGAACGCAGGACACACTAACTACACCTGGGGTTGAGGCCCCATGGAGAGAGGGGAATGAAGAGGCCAGGGACACACCTGGGCTCACCTGAGGCACACCAGGGACACACCTGGGACACACCTGGGCTACACCTGGGACACACCTGGGCTCACCTGAGACACACCAGGGACACACCTGGG
>ML660218.1:12365897-12388173 GCA_007570785.1 Antilocapra americana | reverse complement strand
CCCGCTGACCCCTCTGCCCCGCCCCCCTCCTACCGTCTAGCCCTTCAGTTCCCGCTGACCCCTCTGCCCCCCCACTTCCTACTGTCTAGCCCTTCAGTTCCCGCTGACCCCTCTGCCCCGCCCCCCTCCTACCGTCTAGCCCTTCAGTTCCCGCTGACCCCTCTGCCCCGCCCCCCTCCTACCGTCTAGCCCTTCAGTTCCCGCTGACCCCTCTGGCCTCCCCCCAGCAGCAGTGGGGAAGGGTGGCTCCCACTCCTTACGGCCCCCAGGTGGGAACCTGGGGTGAGCCCCACAGGGTCTGGGGCACATCATTTTCGGGGACCATCTGCTCAAGTTGTCCCACAGGCATGCTGGCCGGAAGCTGCCCTCTCCCAGTGCCCACCCCCCACCACCATGGACACATATCCTGAGAAGGTCATTGTGATAACACGTGTGAGGCTCAGCACACACATTCATGCTTGTGGGAATTCAGAGACTAAGCGTGGAGGGTTCAGTCCCGAGACTAAGCCCCAGAGCATCCGCACCGTCCAGGCCAGGGTGGCACAGAGTCTGCGTCCGGCAGCTGCTGCCCTGCACCTCGAGCCTCCTCCCCTGGGGTCCCACTAGGGTCCCACGGGCGTGGACAGTGAGACCGAAGCCCGAGGCTACACTCTGCGTTTCTACTGCCCTGAAGTTTCGAAGCCGTGACCGTGAACAGTGTGAAGGAAAGCGTCTAGGATCTGCCAGTCATGAAACCTTGTGAATTATCAGTCCAAGCTAAAATGCACAATTCCACATCAATTTTTATCACTTTGCTGATAAACTCTAAATCATCCTAAAGAAAATGCCATAATGACTGGAGGGTTTTTCATAATTCTTACCCTGGAAGAAACCTTCTGATTTGACCCTGTGGGCCCCTCAGAGTGAGTGTGACAGTGGGCAGTGGATGGACAGCTAGAGCTTTGTGCAATCCCTGTCAACCCAGCCACATGGGTGTCTGTGAAGGGGCCTGTGGTCCACCACACCTGCCTGGCGTTGCCTCTTCTGCCTCATCGTGGAGGAGGGTGTCACATCCCTGGGCGATGTCTGCTCCCTGGGGAGCAAAGATCACAGCCCCGGCTACGAAGACTGCCAAGGCTTCTTGGTTCCAACCACACACCACAGGGGCCTGGGGGCGCCCAGACACTCAGGCCACCCACAGGCCAGCTCCCTCAGAAACTCGGGGCCGGCACTGGTGTCAGAGGTCGCCAAGGCTCCCCAGGTGACTCGGACATGGCTCAGGGTGGCGAGTCCGCTGCCCAGACATGGCTACGGTCCTGTAGCCGCAGGCGAGGCCCACGGAACTCCCAGCCCAGTGGGCCCGTCCAGGTCAGCCCCTGCCTTTGAACAGCATGCCCAGGGCCTGGCGTCGCCCAGTCTGAAAAACACGTCTCACTGTCGGGGTGGGTCCGTCTGTTGTTCTCAGGGCAGCCCGTGAGCTGTCACCAAAGCTGAGCTGCGTGTCGGGACCGCCGAGTCCCCAGCCTGCCTCCCGGGGCACAAGTGAGCTTGGCTCTCCAGCAGCAGGAGTGACAGCGACGGAAGCCCCCCCACGCCCCCTCCGGGACCCCTGCCATCACCCCCACGACCTTAGGCTCCTGCCCCTTCAGCTCGAGCCTCTCGGCCATGGCTGGGCGCCGGGTCCAGGCCCAGCCTCGCTGACCCACTCTCCTCACAGCCCCTCCCAAGCACCTGCTAGTCTCCTGCCTTGCTTGTTATCAGAGCAGATAAAGTTCCCGCCAAGGGCAGGCGCAAGGAGGGGCTGGTGGTGGGGGCGCTGCCCCAGCATCCCGGGGGAGGCGGTGGAGGGCATCTTACAGCAGGGCCGATAACACCTGCCAGGACCTCCCTGAGCTGGGCGCCGCAGTGCCCTTGGGCTCCGAGGAGGAGACCATAAAAGCCGGGCGTGCAGCCTCCCCACAGCCCCAGCAGCAGCTGTCAGCGATGGCGGCGCTGCAGGAGAAGAAGTCGTGCGGGCAGAGGATGGAGGAGTTCCAGCGCTACTGCTGGAACCCGGACACCGGACAGATGCTGGGCCGCACGCTGTCCCGCTGGGGTCTGTGCGCGGGGCCCGGGAGAGGGCAGGAGCCGCCCCGCGGCTGCGAGGGCTTAGCAGTCTCAGGGTCCTGACCAAGCGCCCCAACCTCCCCTTCCCGCCACCGACCCCGAAGGCCTGCCCAGGCCCTGACACCCCTGACCCCAGGCACCTGAGAGCGGGGGGCAGCTGAGGACGGGCCCCAGAGGCTCAGCCCTGGATTTCAGAGCAGCAGGTTTAAAGCTAGGTTCCTTAAACTGTAATTTTTAAGAGCTTTTAAATGAAGGGGTGTGGGGTTATCGGGATGAGCATGTTCCGGGAGATGGATGAGTGGGCACCTGCCATATGCAGTGCCCACCCAAGAGGTGAGGTGGTGAGTGCACGTGGCTCCTGGTGACCTAGCTCCTGACCCGCCTCCGCCCGCAGTGTGGATCAGCCTCTACTACGTGGCCTTCTATGTGGTCATGACGGGCATCTTCGCCCTCTGCATCTACGTGCTCATGTGCACCATCGACCCCTACACACCCGACTACCAGGACCAGCTCAAGTCGCCAGGTAACCGGCGGCAGGCCCAGCTCGGCCGACCCTTGGGGAGGACGTGGAGGGACAGGCGCCAGGGAACCAGGAGGCAGGGGGCTGGTGTCGCCTCCTCGCCAGTAGGAGGCCAGCAGACCCAGGGCTGCAGTCTCATCTAAGGGCGACGGCTGCTCCCCGTGTGACAGGGCCGAGTCGGTGCCTAAGCGAGGAGCAGCGCTGGGGAGATGCGTGGGCTGGGGACGGGCAGCCGCTCTGAAGCCTGGGGACGGTGTCTGGACAAGAGCGCCGCACGCAGCCAGCCAACCCAGGCCGAGGGCAGACAGCAGACTAGAGAGAGGCGGGCAGGGTGCTGAAGGAGGCTCGGCTTTTCCAGCCCGGCGACTCAGTGTATGTCACCCCTGCTTTCTGAGGAAGAAAACAACCCAAGACCACCCAACAGCTGTGCTGAGCTGTGCCTGGAGGAGGTGGGCCCACCACCCTGAGCTTTGTCCACAAATCGTGCCAGTTGGGGTCAATCTTTAGGGTCAACAAATGGATCAAACGTGGAGGATCTCAATGCAGTCTCAGAATAGGTAGCAGACTACACGCTTGAAGCCACACCTTGACAGTTTGTCTCAAACCCTCAGGCTAGCAGGCAGGGTGAGGGGTGGGCCTCTTGCAGAGGGAGCCCCGGGGCCTAACCAGGCCTCCTGAAGCTGAGCGGCCCCCTGGCTACTGTGCCGTGTCCCAGGCCTTCCTGGGCGCACTGGGAGAGGGCGGGGGCCTTCGAAGGCCTGGCCCCAGTATCCTGGTGCTGCCTCCCCCAGGCCAGGCCAGCAGCACAGCATGCAGCCTAAATGTGCAGCCAAACCCCAGACATTGTGTCCTCCCCCAGGGGTGACCTTGAGGCCAGACACCTACGGGGACAAAGGTCTGGACGTCTCCTACAACGTGTCTGACAACAGGACCTGGACAGGGCTCACACAGGCCCTGCGGCACTTCCTGGCAGGTAAGGTGCGACCCGGGCCTCAGCCTCCACTCTCCTTTCCTAAGGAGCTGGCTGGGGGGCAGGTTGCTGCTCGGGAAGGACCACAAGTGCGTCCCCCCTGCCCCAGGCTACTCGCCCGCAGCCCAGGAGGACAACATCAATTGCTCGTCCGAGAGGTACTTCTTCCAGGAGAGCTTCCTGGCCCCGAACCACACCAAGTTCTCCTGCAAGTTCACAGCAGACATGCTGCAGAACTGCTCCGGCCAGCCGGACCCCACCTTCGGTTTTGCAGAGGGAAAGCCGTGCTTCATCATCAAGATGAACAGAGTGAGTGTGGGGTCAGAGGGGAGAAGGGCCCCCGCCCCTCGCCTCTCCAGCCCCACACTGGCTGGGGAGCCTGCAGCCCCTCACCCAGAGGTGGCTGTCCAGACTCGACACCTGCTTGACTGGCAAGCCGCAGAGTGCAAGGCAGTCTTATGCGCAGGACGGCTGGGAAAAGCCAGGCGGTCAGCACGGGGAGGGCGCCTGGGAACCTGCCGGGGCCACGTGCTATGGGACGGGCCGAGAGGACCCAACAAACCTCTGGAGTCTGGCCACGATGCAGGGACGGGGACCGACGGGGGTGCGGGGTCTGGCAGGGGTGATGCTCTTCACTTTCCTCTCTGAGAGGCGGCGGAGGCCATAGACCTGAGCTCTCCCCTCAGCCCAGTCCAGCCAGGGTCTGTTCCCTGGTGGGCACACAGAGCAGGAAGGCCGGGGTCCCCGTGAGTGAGGCGGGTGCTACCCTGGGCTCTGGGCACCAGCAGGGGTCCTAGGGGCCAGGACTTTCAGAGGTGGAGCCAGGCAGGGCTGGGGAGGCACAGGTGGCCGGCTGCACAGGTGTGGGAGGCAGCTGCCGCGGCCTGGGCTCTGTCGTCCATCTGGCTCTGCCACCGGCAGCCAAGACCACAGCCTGGGCTTGGAACAGGAGTGGGCACACCTGCCGAGTCCTCAGAGCAGGACCCCCAGGCCCTCCCCGCCCCCGCGCTCACAGCTGCTCCCTTACAGATAGTCAAGTTTCTTCCCGGCAACAGCACGGCCCCCAGGGTGGACTGCGCCTTCCTGGTGAGTGACCCACGGGCCACGGCCGTCCTGTGTGTACTGGGAACCCCTCGGGAAACACTGATCGGATCTCCCTTAAAGACACCTAATAAACCAGGTGCCTGTATGGCAGGAACCTTCGAACGAGGTGCTCTTATCACAGGGACGAAAACCCGGTAAAACCAGCACTTGTGACTGTTTTGCTTCAAAAAAGCACCTGAGACAGTGTATCCCCAACACACTTCAGGCTGTCTGTGGCAATTTGGAAAACCCAAGGGACTTCTACCACCCTCTTTTGTCCTTTTGTTTGCTGATTTACAAAACGATGCTGATTAACACCAGCACCATTGATTAACAGTGTGAGTTTACATGCTGCCAAGAATTGGCTTTAGTTTTTCTTGAAATGCATTTTTAAGTACAACATGTATAAAATTACATTTGTCTTCACTGAGTGTTTTCTAAAGCTTGCTTTCTCAATTACTCCCTGGGCCCAGGGTCTTTGCCGTCTGCAGGGACACCCCACCAGGGTGACTCCGCACTTTGGTGCAGCCCCCCAGGGCACGATGTGCGTCCTGTTCCAGTTTTCTATTTTTAGCTTCCTTGACCGCACATGTGTAGGCTGACCTGAGGTTTTAACCGACACCAGCATGCCCTTTCCTGCTCTTGGACGGGCTTGGCTTCCGTTGGGCCGTGCGCTGACCCTGATGGTGGACGAGGGCAGCCCCGGCAGCAGGCAGACGCACCCCTGGTCTCGGCAGGCGGGCCATACGCCTCGCGGGCTGCCAGAACCACACACTCGGCCCATCACCTTCTTTATCCTAAGAGGGTTTAATCTGGAAGGTACAACTTGGTAAGTCGCCGGGATCTTGTGAACTAACAAGTTACACCAAGAATGGATTCCTGATTGATGATACAGACTAGATCTGGTTCATGCCAACTGCTGTGAAGTCACCTGCTTTGCATACATGCATACACACGAACACCCATGCACACGTGTGGACACACATGCAGAGCATGCACAGATACGCATGCACGTGCAGAGCACGCGTGGATACACACGCACGAGCATGCGCCCGGTCCGGCCTTTCTCGCAGCGGCCTCTCACCCACAGGACCAGCACCAGGACGCCCCGGCTCTGCAGGTGGAGTACTTCCCGCCCAACGGCTCCTACAGCCTGCACTACTTCCCCTACTATGGGAAGAAGGCCCAGGTACGTGGGCCCCAGGGCCCGACAGCAGCCGTGGCTCGTGGAGGGATGGCCAGAGACCTTTGCTCTGACAGGAAGCCAGGCTGTACTTAGCCCACCCTAGCCGTGAGCCTCCGGGGGTCTCCCAAGCCCACGTTCTCTTCTTACCCAAACTTGACATCAAATCTGATCTCTTACCTTCCAAGGGCCTCCTTAGACAACTGCATCTCCACTCAAAGTCATTTTCTCCGAAGCTCTTGCTTTATCCTCTGTGTTGTTCTACATTAATTTTTATCAGGTATAGTTAAAGTTGAATCAGGAATAGTTTGAAGTCACTGGTCCGTCCCTCTGGGCCGGGTCTCCTCGTTCCTAAGCAAGAGACGTCTGTAGCCCAGTGAGAGCTGCGCCTCTACGTGCCGAGCACCCGGCCGAGCAGCCGGCCACCCTCTAACGAGGACCCTAACGGGCGTCTCTTCAGCCCCATTACAGCAACCCGCTGGTGGCCGCGAAGCTCCTCAACGTCCCCAAGAACAAAGAGGTGGCTGTCGTGTGCAAGATCCTGGCGGAACACGTGACCTTCGACAACCCCCACGACCCCTACGAGGGGAAGGTGGAGTTCAAGCTGACGATCCAGAAGTAGAGGGGCCCAGGCTGGCCCCCCAGGCCCAGGGAGATCCCGAAGCCTCATCCGGCGGAGCCTGGCACCAGGGCGGCTCCGCCAGACAGCCCCGCACTGTCGGGTCCCATCAGATCCCTTACTCTTCAGGTAGATTCGCAGCTGTGCTCAACAGGCTCACACGGGAACCATAAGGCAGCCACTGTGCAGTAAGACGTGGGAGGACTCACCTCGTCCACGGGGACCACACCGTTCTCGCTGTAACTTACTGTAAGTTTCTATACGTGACTGTGAACACCAGAAACGTGACTTAGGATTTCAGGCATTCTGGACGTTGGCTTTAAAAAAATACAACTCCTAAACTGTAAAAATCAAGTTTACTAAATTCACTCTTAATCTACAAAAAAGAGTCGTGTCTTAGTTGAATTAACTTAAAATTAATTAAAAATTTCTCTTTCTATAACATTTTCAACTGCAAGTCAGGGAAGTTATGAACCAGCGTGGGAGGGGCCGCCCCAAGGACACGGCCAGGATGCAGGGTGTTGTTGCCACGTGGTGGAGCCTGGACCCCAGAGGTGGCCTTCCTCAGAGCACAGTCTCCCCTCCAACCTCCAGGGGGCGCGGGTCTCCAGTCCCAGCCTGTTCAGAAAACCCCGAAACCAGAACATTCTGTCCCAACGACAGATCTGCCATTGTCAGTCACCCAGAGCCCTGAGCCCCCAGAGGAAGCCCCACGGAGCCAGGGGACAGGGGGCCTGGGGTGGGGACGTCCCCCCTGCTGACCCCGCGGTGACAACTCTGAGCTGTCTGGGGAATGTCAGGTCAGAGACCAGGCCATCTCGGGGATGCCACGACACACCAGAGGACGGAGGTCAGGGGTGCCATCACCCCGGAAGTGACGCTGAGGCTTCGGTAGGGCCCATGGGGTCCACGGACTGTAGGCAGTTTGCCTGGGTTCCCCCAAAGACCCCCGGGATGCGAGGCTGCTGACCCGGTTCAGGGGAAGGGGTCAGTCCAGCTGCTGAGGGGCTGCCCCTGCTGGGGGTGGGGAAATGAGTACACGATCTCGGACCCGGCTCCAGCCGGCCACAAGGCACCTGTGGACAGGAGGGCTGGACCTGCCCATCAAGTTGCTGCTGACTACACAGGCTGACCAGCCACTAGGGTAGGGGAGGCCAGACTCCAGGGTCAGAGGTCAGAGGCCTGGGTTCAAGTCTGGATGCTTCTCCTGCCAGGTTGAGCTGAGCAGCCAGGCCTCGCACCAATGTCACTGAGGCCTAGGTGCCTGCCGGATGCTTGCAGGAGCTTGCGGACACCCCCCAGGGACAGCCACTGAGTCAGGGCTTGGCCCGAGTAGCCCCAGGCCATCCTGTCTGCAGAACTCAGGAGTCACTACCTTATACATGTGACCACCCCAAGAGGTCACAGGGCACCACCGTGGGGACCCGAGGTGGAAGGATGCCGGTGTGGAAGCCCTGAGGTGTGGCACTCCAGGACAACCGGGCCACAGCTGAGTGCCCGCCAGGAAGAGTGGTGAGGTGATGATGCCAGTGCCTCAGCCTTGCCCATGCTCCCCACCCCCGCCACAGGCCCTCAGTCCCTGCCCCCGGGTGTGTCAGCTCCGCAGTGCCCTGGAGGAGCAGGAGCACCACGCTGGGGATGCAGCTGTGGTGGGTCTGCCCTCACCCACGTGGTCCACCCTCGGCCACACGTGGCCTGTCCTCACCCACATGTGACCCATCATCACCCACACGTGGCCTGCTCTGGCCCACTCCTGACTGTCCTGACCCACACGTGGCCCACCTCGCCCACACGTGGCCCACCTCGCCCACACGTGGCCTACCTTTGCCCACACGTGGCCCACCTCGCCCACACGTGGCCCACCTCGCCCACACGTGGCCCGCTCTTGCCCACACGTGGCCCACCTCGCCCACACGTGGCCCACCTCGCCCACACGTGGCCCGCTCCTGCCCACTCATGACTGTCCTCTCCCACATGTGGCCCTGACGCTGCCCCGTCCTCTGCTGCATCCCTAGACACAAGTCCACAGTCGGGATGGCGGGATAAGCTGCCACACTCCCTGGGGGACAGGACTGCTCGAGCCCACAACCTCGTACTGGACCTCCGCTAGTAACTTCAAATAACATGAATGAAGCGTTGGCCTTGCCCATCTTACCACCTTACTCTTTCTGAAAGTCAAAGCCTTAAAATCTGTTTCAGTTCCTGGGATGAAGGAGGAAGGTGAATAATGACTCCCCTGGTCATCTTACTGCAGGCACATCACCTGCAAGGGTATCACCCACGTCCCTCTGCCCCAGCTTCCCTGCGCTTTTGACATTTTGGGAATGTGTCGGCAAAGGTCATGTTTCATAAGGATTCAAATGTTAAAGGTAGTGGTAATATTCACACATGCTAGGTTGCGTCTCAGTTCAGTTCAGTCGCTCAGTCGCGTCAGACTCTTCGCAACCCCGTGGACTGCAGCACACCAGGCCTCCCTGTCCATCATCAACTCCCAGTTTACTCAAACTCATGTCCATTGAGTCGGTGATGCCATCCAGCCATCTCATCCTCGGTCGTCCCCTTCTCCTCCTGCCCTCAATCTTTCCCAGCATCAAGGTCTTTTTCAATGAGTCTGTTCTTCATATCAGGTGGCTACAGCATTGGAGCTTCAGCTTCAGCATCAGTCCTTCCAATGAATATTCAGGACTGATTATATTCAGGTCATGTCTGACTTTTTGCAACCCCATGGACTGCAGCCCACTAGGCTCCTCTGTCCATGGAATTCTCCAGGCAAGAATACTGGAGTGGGCTGCCAGTTCATCCTCCAGGGGATCTTTCTGACTCATGGACAGAACCCACGTCTCCTGCACTGAAGGTAGATTCTTTACCACCGAGCCACCTGGGAAGCCCCAAGGTGATGAGTCTGGCTCTTCCAAAAACAAGACAAGGAACAAACACTCTCCCCACCACCAGCCACAGAGTGGAGACACCATTTCGGCCATGTCCTCAGGACCCCTTCCTTGCCCACCCCCGGGGCAGTGCAGGACAGGTGAGGCTGCAGTGGGTCCTGTAGCTACCGCAGGGCCTGCACCCGCTCCTCCCTGCAGAAAAGGACCTGGTGGTGGTAGAACGAGCTCCAGAGAGCATCCCGAAGCACAGGGACACACGGCTTGTTTAAAATGCCCATGCGCACTTTATTAATAAAAACCAACAGTGCCAAGTTAAACAAGTCAAACAATTAAAGTCTCTTTATTCCACAAAATATTACAGAAAAGTTTATTTGTGTTCCAATAAAAAGACTTATTTTAGAACAGGCAGCTAACGGCAACTGTGCAGTTAATGGTTCTTGGTGAATAAATTTTAAAAGAGACTACTGCCTGTCCTGAAATTCTTTCTTCTTTTTATAAAAAAAGAACTATTAAAAATGATTGACAAATTTTGAGTTAAAAAACTGTTAAAACATTCTCTATATTTAATTTCAACTTTATAATAGATTACAGGAAGATGCTTACGAAACAAATACAACATTTGTTTCAGTACATGTCTTTAAATGATAGACTTATAAGTATGTAAACAACTATATAATAAAAAGTTTCCAAACACTGCCTGTAAGAAATCAGGCAAATTTCACCCTAAGCAATAAACCCTCCAAGCTTCGGTCTCCATGGCTGCGCCAGCATGGCAGTAAACTTTTACCAAACAAAACAAACAAAAACAAAGAGGCCTTGCAATCCGTTTGCTGCAACACAGAGCAGAACCAAAGTGTGGACCCGATGGAGTCACGCGGTTGATATAATTTAAGGGAAACAAAGTCACAACAGAGCGTTGAGAAGCAGAGCCGGGCCCACGGGGCCCCCGGGCGCTGCGCTGGGCCCGCCGGGCGGCATGGAGGCAGCACAACTTCTCCAGCAAACTCAGCAAACTGTGAGGGGGCGAAATGAACTCTGAACTTAAAAAACAGCAAACGAAAACACAAAATCTGAAAGAGCAGAGGTCGTGCGTTGGTGTCAAACACAGGTGGCTTGGCGGGACCCCAGAGCACGGCGAGTGGCTTGTGAGAAGTGCCCTGCACCCGGGCGGGGCCGGTGAGCTCTTCCGCCAGGAGGACGGAGGAACGGAGGTCTCCCTCGTGCTCCCGGCGGCTGGCTCAGTCCTCCTCCTCGTTCTCGTGGAAGTCCTCCTCCTCGTCCTCGTCCTCACCGACGCACGACACTGGCGTCTCCACCCGGGACCCGCTGTACTGCGACCCGCTGGAGCTTGTGGCCAGCGCCCCGTCTGCACCGTTGGCCAGGTCGCTGCAAGGACAGGGGCGTCAGGGGCCGCACGCACCGGGGCGGCCGGCACCCCCCGAGGCCCGGGCTTCTCAGCGTTGGATGGAATCGGGCTCTTGCCCGGCGGCACAGAACCTGCCTCTCCCAGGCTGAGCTCACCCAGCACAACGGAGCGAGCGGCTCGGGCGGGCCCATTTCTCACTGTGTCAGAAGCCCGGGCGCACCAACCGAGACCCCGAGACCCTTCTCCAGAGCCCCTGCTGGGACCCACGACCTCCGGGGGAGGAAAGGAGTGGGGCGTGCGATGCAAGTGTGTGCATTCACAGGTGTGCCCACGGGTTTCTAACACTCAACATGTTTTCCCTTTAAGAGAAAATCCCACATGTGTATCTCAATACCTTTTACTGGTGCTTACTGACACTGCCCAACAAAACCTATGACGTATCACACTCTTTGACAAAGTAACCCCACGTCTGGGAAACCCCCATCTGGTGACCATGGCGGAAAGAGTGGAAAACAGAGGCATAAAGCTGTGGCTGCCTGTGACCAGAGAGGGAGGCTCGTAAACCAGGCCCCAGGGCCAGCCTTTTTTCCAAAATGGTACTGGCTCTCATCTTGTTAAAAACACTGACAATAGCCCAAAAGTTCATTAACAGAATTTCTTAAAGAGGAAAGTTTAGAAAATACCCAAATTCCACCTCCCGGAATAACCACTGTTCAGATTTTACAAACTGGGCCATGCACAGTGGCAGATTTAGAACTTAAAGCCAAACCAACCTCTGTCAAAATGCAACCAGGAGCAGGCACCCGCGAGGGGCTGGGCGCTGGGACCCTCACCGGGAGCCCCGCCCCCCCCAGCCGCACTGAGGCCAAGCTGGGGCCATGCGGAGGCCACATGACACCGTGGCCGCGGAGCCTCCGAAGCAGATGCACACAGGGTTTACTAGCCAATCCGGTTTTGCTGGACCTACACGCTGCTGATTTCGTGTATATGAGAAATGAGACATTCTTTAATGTTCAGAATTGATATAAACATGTATGAAGCACATGATAAGACCAGTGTTCTGTCCATACTCACACTAAAGTCACCTTACCCTTAACTTTAGAAAAACCAAGAGAAACCCTGAGGCCTGACATGGCTCTGCTCCATGGGCCTGTGAGGTCACAGCTCAAATACACTTTGACTGAAACGATAAAAGTTCCTTCAACACGTAGAGGAATACATGCAATAAACAGTAAAATAACAAAAAGCAAGGAACAATATTACATGTACGTTGTGACTTCAAGTGTGTTGAAAAGAAAAGGGAAAAAAAAATAGACGGAAAAACAGTCTGTCACTCAGGCTGCCAGCCACGCAGTTCAGGTGGTTTTGCTGCCACTTCACTGAGCTACTTTAGTAACAAATAAAATCCATGTACTGCTACTGATCTTTAGGGGGAAAGTCTCATCAGGAAAAACAGCTTCCCTGCCCAGAGCACGAGCTCTGGGCGACCCTGGGGCCCTGGGGTGTGCGCTGCGCAGGGAGCCCCGCTCCGAGCAGGACGGAGGCCGCTCACACGAGACCCAGGCCTCCTGGGGAGGGCGGCCGCGCAGGCCCCGGGGGCGCGGTTACCTGGCAGACAGCCTCGTGCCGTTAGAGCTCGACACCGCCGACGCGACGAAGACACCGCCGAGGGATCCCTGAGCCATTTCTAGAAAGAGGAATAAAATGAAGCAAATGTCGCAAAGCAGAGGCCACAGGACCCGGGCTGAGACAGGCCCCTCGGTGCCCCTGCTGCCCCCGCTGGAGAGCGGTGATGACGGCCCTGCAGGGCTGGGAGGGAGATGGCCTTCAGGGAGATGGACCTGCCAAGGGGGCACGGCTCCCCCGCCCACCCCCAAGCGGGACCCCCCACCGCCCTCCTCCCGGTGTGACCGGGTCGCCAGGAACAGGTGGGCAGCAGGAGTCCACAGGGCAGCTGCTGGCGTCAGGGGTCGCGGGCAGGAGCCCCTTCAGGGACGTCCTGCAGGGCTCGGGAGCCCCCAGGCCAACCCAATGCGGGGCTCGCGGGGGAACCCACACCAGAGGGGCACAGGGCGGCCTCTCCTCTCATCAGAGTCCCCCCACCTGTCCGGGACCCCCCAGCTTGGCTGGGGGGGTGGCAGGACAGACGCCAGGACCCTTGGCTCAGTCAAGGACCCTCCAGGCCCTGTGCCCCTTTGCTTCTGCTCCCCCGGCGGGCGGGCATCCCCCCAGGCTGCTGACCGGTCACGTAGGGCTCCAGCGCCTTGGGCACCAAGCTCCTGGCCACCCTCAGGTCCTCGGGGGAGCAGCTGCCGGACTCCAGCCCACAGGCCATGCCCATGCGCTTCAGCACCTCGATGTCATCATGGATCTCAAACGTGTTGTCGAAATTGAACAGGTACTCAAACCTGGAGGTGACGGTTGCCATCAGAAAAGGACTGTCGCCAGGACGGAGCGGGACGCCTGGCTTGGGGCCCTGAGCCCCCAAACCTTCCCCAGCACACAACCCACCCATCAGAGGCAGCAACGCCCCCGGGGCGGGCTGACAGCAGTCCTCATGGGCCCCACCGCCCTCCTTTCCTAGGGGACGCACAGGCAGGGGTGGGGAGCCGCCACCCGTCAGACACGCGGAGGTGGCGGGCAGGCCCCCTTATCCCGCCCTCGGCGGCAGGCCCCTCCCACACGGCCTACTTGTCGTTGGAGATGCTGCAGTCTATGACCGTCTTCTTGCTGGTGTTGACAATGATGAAAGGCAGGTGGATGACCGAGTTGGGCGGGGGCGGCCGGCTGGCCTGCTGCTCCGCCTGGCGGTTCCTCTGCACCAGGTTCTTGAAGGCGATTTGCTAAAACGATGTGCAATCGGCACACGCTCATGCCCGCGGCCGCTGAACACCTAGCCTCTCCCTGGGCACACGCAACGGCCCTGCCGGGCCCCACCCAACACCCAACACCCCGAGAGGCCAGAGTGGCGGCTCCCCGGGCAGGAGGGGACACGCCCAACACCAGACGCCTGGAGGACACACTGCAGGCTTGCTCCGCCGGCAGGAGCCCCCTACCTGCAGGATAAGCTCTTGAAGCTGCGACTGCTTCTGCTTTATCCTTTCCAGTCTTCTCTGTCTCTCCACCTTCAAAGACCAAACACCAAACAGTCACGCTTCATTTCTGAAACACTTTAAAATCCAAGGCAGCAAGTGGTCACCAAAGACATGAGCCCTGAGCCAACGAGGCAGACGCTGCCAGGTGCGCAGGCAGCTCCTCTGTTTCAGGACCGTGCCACCTCCGCCTAGCCTGCCCTTCTCTGGGCGTGAATATGACACTCTTTAAAACTCCCAGAGGCCAAGATGCAGCGTGTGCACACACCAGGCTGGTGGCCTCCTGCCTGCGGTCACCACCAGGGGCAGCACGGCTGTGCCAGGACTCCAGGGGCCATCGGCCTCCTGCCCGTGGTCACCACCGGGGGCAGCACGGCTGTGCCAGGACTCCCAGGGCCATCGGCCTCCTGCCCGTGGTCACCACCAGGGGCAGCACGGCTGTGCCAGGACTCCCAGGGCCATCAGTCACCCAGCCCCGGGTCACGACCAGGGGCAGCACGGCTGTGCCAGGACCCCAGGGGCCATCGGCCTCCTGCCCGTGGTCACCACCAGGGGCAGCATGGCTGTGCCAGGACTCCCAGGGCCATCGGCCTCCTGCCCGTGGTCACCACCAGGGGCAGCATGGCTGTGCCAGGACTCCCAGGGCCATCGGCCTCCTGCCCGTGGTCACCACCGGGGGCAGCATGGCTGTGCCAGGACTCCCAGGGCCATCGGCCTCCTGCCCGTGGTCACCACCAGGGGCAGCATGGCTGTGCCAGGACTCCCAGGGCCATCGGCCTCCTGCCCGTGGTCACCACCAGGGGCAGCACGGCTGTGCCAGGACTCCCAGGGCCATCAGTCACCCAGCCCCGGGTCACCACCAGGGGCAGCACAGCTGTGCCAGGACTCCCAGGGCCATCAGTCACCCAGCCCCGGGTCACCACCAGGGGCAGCACAGCTGTGCCAGGACTCCCAGGGCCATCAGTCACCCAGCCCCAGGTCACCACCAGGGGCAACACAGCTGCGCCCAGCACCCCTGGGCCAGCCCAGCACCCCAGGACGGCGGCCAAGTACCTCCAGGCTCTGGCACTCCTGAGCAGAGTTGGTGGGCAGGCCAATCCACTTGATCTCCTTCTTCTCCTTGGAGATGATGTTCATCGCCATGAGCACGTTCAGCGCGTCGTACACACGCCTCCGGATGTTCTTCTGGTCGTAGGCCTGGCAGAGACGCAGGGGGTTCCAGACGGCCCAGGACCACGTGAGCACCAGACCCTGGACACACCTGTGGCCACACGCTGCCCCCACCAGAGCAGCCCCCACACAACCCACAGGAGCGAGCTGATGTTGCAGGGATGCGACAGCGTGGCGGCATCAGTGGGTCAGGAAACGTCCTTCCCAAGGGTTCTGGGGCCTCTCTACACCCACAGAAGGCAGGCAGGCAGCCTCTCCAGGGTTCCGGGGCCTCTCTACACCCACGGGAGGCGGGCGAGTGGCCTCTCCAGGGTCCCAGGGCCTCTCTACACCCACGGGAGGCAGGCGGGCGGCCTCTCCAGGGTTCTGGGGCCTCTCTACACCCACAGGAGGCAGGCGGGCAGCCTCTCCAGGGTTCTAGGGCCGCCTCTGCACCCATGGGAGGCGGGCGGCTGGCCTCTCCAGGGTTACAGGGCCTCCTCAGCACTCACGGGAGGCGGGTGGGGTGGCCTCCCAAGAGTTCTGGGGCCTCTCTACACCCACGGGAGGCGGGCGGGCTGCCTCTCCAGGGTTCTGGGGCCGCCTCTGCACTCACAGGAGGCAGTGGGAGCAGCCTCCCCACGGTTCCGGGGCCTGCTCTGCAACCACAGGAGGCGGTGGGGGCGGCCTCTCCAGGGTTCCAGGGCCTGCTCTGCACCCTCAGGGGCGCGTCGGGGCGGCCTCTCCAGGGTTCCAGGGCCTGCTCTGCACTCACAGGAGGCGGGCAGGGCAGGCTGCCCCGTGCACTCACCGACTCGCTGGGCAGGATGTGGCTGTCGGCCGCGCTAAACTCGGCCACCAGCTCGTCGGCCACCTCGTTGTAGGACGTGGTCCCCTTGCGTTGCACCTTCTCACACACCTTCATGGAGAAGTGCCGCAGCCCCTTCCCGTTCTTCTCTCCTTTCCGGTTGCGCTTCCTGCAGGGACACCACCGAGTGGCCACGGCCTCAGCTCACAGCGCAGGCCAGCCACATCCACGTCTGGGGACCGGCACAGGCCGCGCCCAACAGAGGAGGGGTGGGATCCTGGCTCCACCCCCCCGTCCAGGGACCCCCCTCCTTGAAAGGCTGCAGGACACACTTCCACGTGGCCAGGCCCCACACGTCTCTCCAACTCTAGGGGGAAGCAGGGCTGGACCCGGGACATGTCGGACGCGTGTCCAAATGCTAAATGGCGCTTCTTAAAAAAACGTCGTCGGACATGAGGGGCTACGGAAGTTTTGCTGCAAATTTCGGAATTTGGGGCAAACGCGGCCCGGCTGAGACGAGGTCACATGGCAGCTGGGAGTGAGACCCAGCACCTGACCTTCTAAGTCGGCACATCGGGAAAGGGCCACCCAGATTCCCCACTGAGGGGTTTCGGGGACTGACGATCTTTGCTTTAGAACCAAGAGCTCTTTGTCTTTAAAGAGAGTCGCAGAGCTGACCCCTGAGTAAAACCGTTTCACGTTACTTTGCCTTTGGAGGAAAGGATCAAGGCGACAGTGTGACCGCGGCACGGAGCTGCCCACTAGCTACGTTTAGCAGCATGGGGAGAGGCTGGAGGACCCTCCCATTTCCTGGGGTTCCACAAACGGTACTTTACAGCACGGACAATGCACTTAGAAGCCAGAGCCCACCCCCTCCGTGAGCCACCACCCCCAGAACTGCAGGGCAGCATGGCTTCTTGAGGCCCACATGGGGCCATTGCCCGCTCCTCCGGCACGCCGGTGCCCACGCACACGCAGAGGCTGGGTGAGGGGAGTTCCAGGCAAGTGCTCACCCGGCAGACCAAGGTGAGGGATCTGAAGGCTGGTTCTGGGAGACAAAGTGGGTGCTAGGGGTGTGTGGGCTCCCCACCACGACCGTGCCTGGCGCTGCCGGTCTCTGGGGCGTGCCGATCACCTACAGTCAAGAGAAGTCAGAGCGGTCAGAGCCTCCCACGCACGCTGCCGCCGCCACGTCCTGGTACCTGTGGCCCTGCCGAGCGCTGCGGACCAGAGGCTGGAGGAGGGTCCCAAGAGCCCCTGGAGTGCCGGCTGCGGTCACACACCGGCTGCACACGGCTGGCAGCTGGACACGACCCCTGTGGGCCACACGCCCCACTTTCACCCCCTCCGCTATGACCCGGACAGAGATGAGACTCTGTTCCACTGGGGCAGCAACGAGCCCCAAAGAAGAGCAAAGGGACCCAGGGCCAGCGGGGCTCACTGTGGTGACCCCAGAGCCCGCCCACCCACGCAGGGAGCCCTGGGCACCCTGGCCAGTGCAGGGTGGGGGCCCACTGCCCGGGCACAGACGCCCTGCCTGGAAGCCCTGACCCTTGGCTCAATGCGCTGGGGACTCCAGTCCCATTGATCAGTAGACAGTCCCATGTTCACAGGGATGTGCACACACTGCCTCGTCCAGCCAAGTAGGCGCTCAGCTTCCCAGAGACTCGTGCCTG
Source organism: Antilocapra americana (assembly GCA_007570785.1). Lineage (NCBI taxonomy): Eukaryota > Metazoa > Chordata > Mammalia > Artiodactyla > Antilocapridae > Antilocapra > Antilocapra americana. The sequence goes on along the minus strand of ML660218.1, from coordinate 12,370,734 downwards.
AGCCCGGAAACTACTCGGAAACAGCGCTTCCTGGCGACCGGCGTGTGAGCCCCAGGCCCCCGCGCTGAGGGTGGCAAGCAGGCCATGTCCGTGCTATTTTAAGCTGGGTGCTCCCACTAGTCTGCTGCTTAGCAGGATAAGGGCCGCCCGCCGCGGCCCCGACACAGCTGAGCTAGCACTTTGCGAATCATCCCTAAGCCCAGGTCACCTATCAACACCAACGACCCACAATCACGGGAAGGAGAACAGCTCGGCTGAACTCCATTCTCTTACTTCACGTTCCCAGCGATCAGGGCATCGTCCGTGTTTCACTCTCGTTCAAGAGACGTGAAATCAAATGGTGCGTGTTCTAGAAAGTGACCAAAGGACACACGTGTCCCAGAAAGCGAACCAGGGCGGAAGGTACAGATCCCCAGAGCCAAGGCCCCGCGCACAAGCGCCGAGGGGGCCCCGGTCATGGCTCAGCCCCTCGAGAGCCATCCCTCCAGCTCTTGGGACAGCGGCTCCGCCCATGGCCCGGCTGCTGCTGACCCCCCGCCTTGGTCCATGCCCCCCTGACAACACCTGCTCCCTGCCTGCCTGGAGGATGCCCCCCTCAGCCACAGGGGCTCTGCGGGGAGAGCAGGCACCCACCGGCTGCTTGCTCCCAAGGTGGCCGTCCTGGATGATGCGGGACACGGGGCTGGGGAGGCACCTCAGGCTCACAGAGGGCCCTGCGGGTCCCCACTCCCCTATTCCCACTGCTCTCCACCAACCTCCCTCCTGTGAGTACCTCCAGCTCTCTGCGCTCAGCCTGTCTGTGCAGCTGGAGGCGCCGGGACTCGGGGAAGAGCTCGGCCCTGAGCCGGCTCTGGGAAGCCCTGGGGGAGTGTCGCTAAGGAGCTGAAGGTTGGGAGGGCCCCGACAGAAATCTCTGTGTCACTCTTGCTCCCTACTACTTAAACTGGAAACCACGACAGAACTGTTCCTACGCTCACCAAGCTACTCTCAGCCGTGACTCTGCTATAACACAACACACAGTACCTATAGAATAAAGTAATGTGAGTTATAACTTCTATCAGAAAGACATTTATTGAGTATCTGTGATGTTCCAGGAAAGCCCAGGCCGCCAGGTACTATGGCTTGGAGTGCCGCAGCAAAGCTGCTGAGCCAGTGTGGTCACTGGTCATGTGGGGCTGAGCGCCGGGGGTCAGGCTGCATGCGTGGGTGGGCAGCGAATGCCCTGCCCCTCACAGCCATGGGTCACGTCAAGGAGAGGCTGCCGAGCCCGCAGGCAGGAGCTGGTGGGGGCTCCTGGGGGGCACTGGGCAAGACCCTGGGAGCCTGACCCCTCCCGCCAGTGGGAAGGCCAGAGAAGCCACAGCCCGCATCTGCAAAGCCCTGACCCCACGAGATATCAACGCAGACGCCAGCGTCGAGTCCTGGGCAGGCAATAAGCCCCGGCCAAGGAGGGTCCCAGCCCAGGAGCGGCCGGCCCACCCAAGCGCACACACCGCCCCAGCAAACCCCATGAGGGCAGAGGCAGGACCGGTCAGGAAGCCGTGGACAGGCAGGTCCAAGCCGGCAGGGAGGCGCCCGGCACTGGCTCTGTGCCGGAGACCACAAGCCTCGGAGAGCGAGTCTTCCGGCCTTACCACTTGCTGAGCGATGTTGACGTTGGATTGTCCAAATGTCTTTGGCAGGAGCTGCTTCCCGAGAGAGTTCACTGTGGAGGGGTGGACAGCAACCAAGGACACCACGCCTGCAAAGCAAGAGGTGGTGTCACACCTGCCCTGGGTCAAGGCTCAGGGAGCCAGGACCAAAGCACTCAGGTGGCCCTCCTGCCTCGGATCACGTCAGACCCACGGGCGGCTGCAGGCACCTCAGCTGAGCCTGACTCCCAAACCTAGGGGCTGTGCCCTCACCGCCCTCTCCCTGCCCTCAGCCCCAGCCCACACCAGGCCCTTGCATCCGCCACACCCAGGGTGCCCCCAACCTGCCCGAACCCTGTGGGCTGCCTGCCCCGCCGACAGAATGTTCTGGTGGGACCACAGCACCCGGCGCTCACAGCTCTGATTCTCAGAGAACTTCAGCTGGAACCGAGCGCACCAGACAACCCCACGCGTCTTCAGACGGGCGCAGACTCGCCCACAGCCCCTCCTGCAGTAGCAACACATTCCTGCCCAGGAGGCGCGACTGCAAGGAGCCCCCACACCCGGACACAGAGCCGAGGGGACAGACACCTTGCCACCCCGGGGACGCAGCGGTGGGCAGGTGTCCACCGTGCACGCGGAGCCGCCGCCGCGCTCACCTGCTGGGGACCCCAGCGCCCACGTTCAAGAGGGTCCCGGCAGGCTGTGCGGGGCTGCCCTGGGGCGGGAGGGACGCGCGTGCCCTGTGCTGTGCTCACGTCCTCGTCCGCGTCCACGTCCCTGGACTCTCCGCAAACAGCACGCCACTTACAAGCCAGGTACACACGGCCGCTGAGCCCAGGTCCCCAGGGCGTTGGGGACGGGTCGAGACGGGCGCCCTTACCTTTCCCAGGACTGAGGTTCTGGTCTATGAAGACCTTGAGTTCCCCGTTGGCTTCAATTAGACCGGCCTGCGGGGACAACAACATAGTGAGACGGCGTCGGCCGAGCTGCCGGCTGGGGGGCGCGCGGGGCCACCCACCGTGACGAGCGGCGGGAAAACGACCGTTACCGCCTTGGGACAACACAGTACCGCTCTTATCACTGAACTGCACACCCGTTCATCGACCACGTCCAAGGTCGGCGAGGGTGACGGTGGGGGACCACTGGGAGAGCAGACCAGCACTTCAGCCTGAGCACCAGGCTCCGGCTCGACTGGGGCGCTGGACACACGGGCGGTCCTGACACCGGGACGGACCACGTCCCCCAGCTGTGCCCGGCCGCTGCCCCTCGGGGAGCCCTGGCTGTCTCCCCCAGTGCAGCAGGCCTCCTGCCCTTGAGGCCTGCCGCCACCCACCATGGGTGCGCACAGGGCCGGGGGGCACAGAGGGAGACAGGGCGGGCTCCCTGCTGCACCCCGACCTTGCGGCCTGGGCCCCCGATGGCACGAGTGGGACTCCACTCCCAGAGCTCTGGCCCGATTTGGACACCGTCGGTTTGGCACAAGACATTCCCACTCAAACCCCGGTCTTCCTGAAAACACAAATGAGACAGCAGGAAGAGAAGACCCCAGCCAGGTCCTCACGCCCAGCCCCAGGAAGCTCAGGGCCGGGTGTCACGTGGCAGCCGCGGCTGAGCCCTGGCCCTGAGGGCAGTGGGACCCTGGTGGGCCTCGGCTTTGCTGCACCAGGACGGAGGGGTGAGGGGGCGCGCAGACAGTGGGAGGAGGCCTGCTCTCAACGCCAGACGTCCAGCTGTGACCTCGGTTGTGCTCTCCAGGGTTCGGCCTGAAACGGTGGTGCACCTGCCCCTCGTGCTGAAGGCTGACAAAGGTCACATGAACGTCCTTAATTCCTGGGTGCAAATCTAGAGGAAACCACTGCCTGGTGGGGGACACGGCTGGGGGGTGTTCAACTCACAGGGACACACCAGCCTCCAGACCAAAGATGCACACTGAAACTGAAAGCGGCCTAAAGCTTGCCCGTCAAGCGGCGGGCGTCTGCGGCTTTCTATCATGAAACTTGGTGCTGAAAACAGAACGTTAAAACGGGCGGAGGCTGGTGTGACTGGCACGCCCGTCTGGGGAAGTCAACTGAGCCCGTCTCCGGGCACACGTGTGTGGGTGTCCACACGTCCGAGTGCAGTCACACTACCGAGGGCCCACACTGGGCTATCATCGTGGGTGTGTGTCAACGTGCGATTTAACTGGAAACCCCCAGATCCCTTGGCTGTGGCCTGGCTGTGGGGGCACGGGGGGACGCGGCGCGTTAACCTACCCTTTCGGGACTCTCACAAGACTGGTGCCTCAGGCCACCACTCAACAGTTCCACTTCTAAACACCCACTCATGCCGCTTATGTCTGTTACTGAAAGCCTGGGGAAAACTGCAAATAACCTAGGAGGTGGCATTCAGGGTGTTCAAATGTCCTCCAGCCTACAGAAACCAGAGCTGGCGTTGTGGGCCATGCAACAAACGTGCATGGGCAGACCCACTCACCAAGAAAGGGCTGGTGTTCCATGCCAGGGGCCTGGGCCACACACACGTGTTTCAGTTTTATGAGATGAGCTTAGGGAAAAGGTCTCATTTTTTTCTTTCCCGTCTTAGCTCACTTTTCGTAACTGACCACCTATGATTCCCCAACAGATCAAATTAACACGCAGCTGCTAAAAATGAGGTGGTAGAAAAAAGCGAGTGACTTCGGAGCAGCAACAGCACAGGGCCGTGCAGCAGGGCAGGTGGGCAGCTCAGGGCGCCCACACGCGGAAAAACGCGCCCACCCCAAGACAGACGACACAAGCTCCCAGCAATTCCTCTCAGACACAGGCCGGCAGACCACTCTGCTTTCTCCCACTTTCCTGGGTTTTCTGATTCAGGTACAACTCACGTCACATTTACGCCACGAGAAACGCTCCTTGAACTGCCTAAGTAGCTCACGTTTGCTCCTCATGGAAGTTTTGCTAAACGGAAAACCCGAGGTCTGAGACTGGAGAGCCTGCTGATGTGACACCATCGACCAGCAGAGGAAAACTCCCCGCCGAGGAGAGGCTGCATCACCAGGCCCCCAGCGGCGAGTCCACAGTCAGACACTCCATGAGGGGCCAGCATGCCCTCACCTGTCACCAGGGCAGGGAGGCCCAGGCAGCCGGGCCCGAGGGGCTGGCACTCGTGTCTCCAGGGCAGGGAGGCCCAGGTGGCTGGGCCCGAGGGGCTGGCACTCGTGTCTCCGG
>ML660218.1:12332437-12360467 GCA_007570785.1 Antilocapra americana | reverse complement strand
CGGCCGGGGTCCCTGCCCTGCCGCGGCGCCGGGCGCGGGGCTCACCCTGCGAGCGTCGGGCGGCGTGACGTGCGCGGCGCGGTGACGTGGGCGGCGGCCCGGCTCCCGCAGCGCGCCTGCGCGCCTTTTCGCGCCTTCGGCTCCCTCCTCCTCCTCCTCGTCCTCCCCACCCTCCTCCCGCCCGGCGGCCCGCGCTCCGGGGAGCGAGCTGCTCCGGCGCGTGCCCGCGTGTGTGCGCGCAGCGGCTGGGGATGGAGAGGAGGGCCTGGTCCAGGACGCAGCGGTGCGCGCGCTGGGGAGCTGAGTCAGGGATGTGTGCACGTGTGCGCACACCAGGGACAGATGCCTGGTGTGCCCGGTGCGGATGTGCACGCACCTGGGGGTCTTGGGCTGGGGGTGTGTATGCATTTCGTAGGCGCTTGGGAAACAGTGGAAGGTGTGCAGATGAGTGTGTATACACACGGGGGCCAGGGATGAGTGTCCACTTGCATGTGTGCACAGCCAGGGGTAGGGGATAGATGCAAGAGTGTGCACAGAGGCCAGGAGTCAAGTGTGTGTGTGTGTGTGTGTGTGTGTGTGTGTGTGTGTGTGCAGGCGCGTGCAGATGTGCGCCTTTGGAGGAGCGGGCTTGGGTAGCACGCAGTGTGTGTGCTCTCGGAGGAGAGAGGCAGGCAGGGTTTGTGCCCCTGGGTGTGTGTGAGCAGGTGCATATGTGTGCGCAGGAAGGAGAGGAGGTCGGGCGTGTGCTCGTGCGGGTGCTCGGAGGAGGCGGTGTGTGCACGCACAGCGTGCAGCGCCCTGTCCGCCAGGTGCTCACCTGCCCCTGCCCTGCCCAAGGTCTCATGCCCACGCCCGGCCTCTGCCCAGATTCCAAGTCCTCTGGACGGAAGGGTGCGGGCCTGTCCCTCATCGCCAGGTGCACTGGGCCAAGTGGCGTCTGAGCCCTGGAGACTTGCCCCCAGCGCGTCACCACCGGTAGGGCCAGGGCAGGCAGGGTGTGGAGGCCGAGCCCGGGGTTCGTGGGCGCCGCGGACTTGGGCGCGGACACAGGCTCAGGTGCTATCGCCCTACACACCACCTGGGACGGTGTCACAGTTTAACCACTTTCATGCTGATAGCACCAAACCTGCTTCTCTAGCAAGCCACTCCAGTCTGGAACTGTCAACCCTTAATTAGTATTGGTTTCTTGAAAAGTAGGAATCTTCCCATTCTTTCTGCTGATCAGTACACGGCACTTAGAGTAACAGGGATGATGGAAACAGGGCAGCGGGGGCGGGGGGGGGATAAAAGGCTTCAGAGGAACCGTCCTCTGTCCCTGCAGGCTGGACACCTCCACTTCCCTGTGGAGAGACGTGCATAGCTCCCCACCGGGAGGGCCATGGTGCCTGGACCTCCCGCCCTGTTCTGTTTCTCAGAAAGTCCATGTTCCTCGCCCCACTGCTCTTTCCCAGAAATTCCGTCTTTCTCACTGTGTTGGAATCTTCACCCCAACATAGCATCCAGAAGCCCCTCCCAGCCCTGGGGCCCAGGTGCACAGAGGGACAAGCTTCTGGGTGAGGGCTGGGTGCTCAGAGAGAGGAGAAACACAGGGTCAGAGTCCGAACCTGAGTCCTCTCCCCACAGAGTCAAGAGTCCAGTCGTTGACCAGTATTTACAGGGGATAACTAGCTCTCATATTCAAAATCATTTCTGCACAGAAATCACTCGTGAAACACTGAGCTCCTAAGCGCTGCCGCAGCATTGAAATAAACCTCTGGTTTGCTTGGAACCTCTGCCTCTATAGTCAGTTACCCTACAGAACGCCTGTGCCTATGTTGAAAGGTGACATAATTTTGGTTGAAGATCCAAATGTTTTTCGCCACATCTCGCCTTGAAACCCTTAGGTTGACAGAGATGTGACCTAGGTGGATGATAACCCCCTGCGTGTGCCCATCAGTCCTGTCTGCTTTGGGGAGTGTCCCAGAGGTTCGGGTTTCAGTGAGCCTTCCGCCCAGCGCTGACCTGCTCCTCCTCCCTGGGGCTGCATCATCACCGTGTCCTCCGGGACACCACAGGAAGACAGCGCCCCGCTCTGTTAGACGGCGTTGACGGTGCTTCCCGGGAAAACGCCCACCCGTCACAGCGCCCCCTTTCTTTGTGCGCCTGATACAAAGCCTTACCCCACCCCCATTAAACTCTCTGAAGAGAGAGAAAGTTAACTCCTTGAAAACCTGAATTCTAAATCTGTTAAATATCCAGTTTGTCTTTGGCCCCCTCCTCCATGACAGGTCTTTTCTCTGTTTTCCACCTTCTTAGGTGACCGTGGCAATGGTGACATCGAGAGGTGGGGAGATGGGGAGGGGGACAGGCTCAGAGACTTGGGTGGGGGGTTCTGCATGTGCGCAAGTGACATTTTCTCTTTCTTTGACCAGAGAGCAATAAAGGCATCTTTAGAAACATTTGTTTGCTTGCTTCTTTCTGTGTATCAGGAAATATAATTGAGTCAGGTGGCTTGTTGGCAAGCTTCAGGAAAAGCCCCTGGCCCCCCACAAAGAGGCCGACACTTCTGAGCCCCACCCACCACCTGGACACACGAAGGCAACTGTGTTTCTCCCTCTTCCTTACTTCACAACTCCTTTTGAAAACTTCTGGTCAAAACCAAGCCACCCTCTTGGAAAAACAGTCAGTCCTTGGCCTTCTTGTGTTACTACTGCCTTTAGCATCACTCAGTCTTAAATACCTCACAACCACTTACAGACTGAAGCCACAGTCCTTTGAAAAGCTCCCCTTGGACCTGACAAGTTCTAGAAGATCACGGCATCCAATCTGACTCAGATTTACTCAAAGAAATCCCTTTCATTCCTTTGTCCATAAACCACAATCCACCCCAGTGTTCATCTGGGTGACTTGCCAGTGCTCCTGTTAAGATGATATCCAGGTTGTTTTCCACGAAATCATACAATGTCAAGGCTAAGATTACTTAACCAAGGTCGTCTGACTTCCCTTCATCTCAGCTTCATCGTAGCAGGCAGGCTGGAGGGCCCTTCTCTGAATCAGCAAGTGGACAGCAGCAGGGAAATGACCAGAGATGCTGGACATCCACCTCTCCTTGTATTATGTTCCTCCTCAGTATAATCCAGCCAGGAGCCCACAGCACAATTTTAGGAAACCTGACTTTGTGTAGGACTTCACGTCTCTAGTCATCTCCCCGCTGCTGTCCACTTTCTTGCTAATTCACGGAAGGGCCCTCCAGCCCACCTGCTATGATGCTGAGATGCAGGGAAGTCAGATGACCCTGGATAAGTAATCTTAGCCTCTCTGATGCATAAATCCCTTCAGCTGAGAAATAAGTAGACAAAAATTCAGTTCTCTGCTAAAAAGACAAACCACAATTTCAGAAGATTTCCCTGTGCTGCACCCTCACTCACCTAACACTTCTGAGCCATGACAAGTGCAGGTGATGTGCTGATGCTGTGCAGATCAATAAGCCAGGGTCGCTCAAACGGGACAGCCAGACTCCTGCACGACCAAACATGGCGGGGCAAGGCTCCCTTCATGGTTAGAAACGGGAACTGTGGAAGCGGAGAGCCAGAACTGTCATGGCTCCTGCAGGCAATCAGGGCAGGCTACACAGCGAAGGTGACGTTGGGATGGGCTTCGAGCAGCTGAGGGGCGTGTGTGCAAGTGTGCACGCGTGAGGATTCGTGTGTTCCTGCAGAAAAGGACGCATCTTGGAAAACGCCTGTGGCTGCTCACATCCGTGCCTTCGGTAGGGCAGCTGCGACAAGACCCCACAGGCTGCTGGCTCATAAGCAACAGAAATTATTTCTGACGGTTATGCAGGCTGGGCGTCCAAGCTCAGGGTCAGCCTGGGGGTTCGGGTGAGAGCGTCTTCCTGGCTCACAGGTGGCTCCGGCCTCATCTTATGCACAAAGGCTGCTGCCCGGCCCTCCTAACACGGCGCTAACCCCGCTCCCAGGGTGCGGCTCCCAGGACCTAATTCCCCCCACAGGTCCCACCTCCGAATGCCACCTGCAGTGGAGAAGTAATTTCCCCTCCACTCTAGGCTGCGGCCCCCATAAAAGACAGGTTAACAAGAGAAAAGCGGAAGCTGAAAGTCTGTACCTCACAAGGTCAGGGTGCACCCGGGGGAAAGGGGGGCTCTCAGAAGGGGCTCGGAACTCAGGCTTAATGACCACCTTCAGCTGAAGACAGACCACCGGGCGGGGGGAACACGGAAAGGAGAGAAGGGCGCGTTGGGGGACACCTGGTCACCTGCCTGAGGAGTGCTGCTGGTGGCCTCCCGGGGGACAGGGAGGCGTCTGCAGGGACTCCGTAGGTGTGAGGAAGGCAGCTGTGCTCTGGTCGGCCAGCCACCCCTCAGGAGGGGGGCTCTGCCCATCACTCCAGCTGGGCGGGAGCTTTGAGGGGCCGCGCACACTCCAACCATGAAGTCCTGCTGGCTTAGCGGGGGGGCACCTGGCTGTGAGGGACACTAGAAAATGCAGGCACAGCTCTGGGCCCTCTGCGCAATCACTTCCAGGTCTGTAAAGAAAGCGCAGAGAGCTGATGTTCGGAGACGACTAGTGGTTAGTTGGGAACAAGGAAGAGAGACTTGCGTCTCAGAGACTTGAGCCCCACGTGGGCGAGAGAGAAGGGCCGCTGCAGGCGGAGGAGGGCCGCAGAGTCAAGGTCGCTTGGCGTCCGGACTCAGAGGCAACAAGGGTCGAGGAAGCTGAGCGCCCACACACTGGGCAGTGCCCATGCGAACGCGGCGTGGGGGCTGTGGGGGGGGTGGTTCTAGATGGCGCACAGCTGGAAGGAGCCGCGGACGGGGACCCTCGGCACGGGTGGGCCTCGCCCCACTCCAGCTCCTGCAGAGGCGCCCCTGGGCTCCCAGGATAGCACGCAGCACCCTCCTCCTGCCGCTGATGACGAGGCCACATTTCCTGGCCCCCGCGAGTTGCTTGGGACACGGGCAGCCTCCAGCGCGCAAGAGCCTGTGGCAGAGCGCAGAGGCGGGCGATGCGGTTGCCGGGGGAACAGCAGGGCAGCCCCCGGGCACACGTCCACAGGCCTCGGATGAAGACCCGGAAGGTGGGTGAGGGAAGGCTGGGCCACTGGGCAGAGGACGGGGCTGAGCAGCCGGGCGGGCGTTTCTGACAGTTGCCTCGCAGGCCGCAGAGGAACGTGACAGAGACATGGGTGGACGTTCACGGCGCGAGATCACCCGGACTGCACTCGCCAGGCGGCGCACACAGGCCGGGGCGCTCTGGGGGTGTCTCCAGGCCCCGGCGGAGGACGTGCTCCCAGGAAGGACACCACCCCCGCTGTGCCGACTGGCCTCTGATCCCCACCCCGTCTCCAGGCCGCTCTGCCTGTCCCTCGATTCGGCCACCAGGTCGCGTGCGCCAGAGGAGAGAGAGGCGGGAGAGGTCGGTCCACGGGCCCTCCTTGATGGATGTGTCCGTATCCCTCCTCGATCCCTCCTCCGCACCCAGGCCGGGGGACCCTCCCCGGGGTCCTCGCCACCTGCCCCGCCCGCACCACCTCTGCAGACAGTGCCGTCCTCCATTCCTGCCAGAACGCTGGCTGAGTCAACCTCTAAACATAAAAAGTCGTCACTATGACACGGGTGGACTGACTTACAGAACCAAGAAAGGCTGTATCTCAAACAGGAGGGAAGATCAACCGTGTCAGGTGAAGAGAGGTCGTTCAGCTTGTCAAGCAGATAACCGATGTTTATCTGAGCGTTTTCGATAAAAGTAGAGCAGCAAAGCCCTGCCCAAGATCTGCTGAAGGGAGGAAGGAGCGGGATGCGGAATGGCAGGCAGCGGACAGGTTGGCAGGAAACCGGTGGTTTGGGGGCTCCAGGAAGGGCAGCATGGGGCTGGGGGTGGCGCTGGGGAGATGAAGACCTGAGGGTTTTTTGCAGGCTGAGAAGTCTCTGAAAGGAAAGAGTTGGAAGAAGAGAGACACAGGACAGAACGGGCCAGGACCCAGGGGAGGCAGAAAGAGCATCAGAGAGGGCAAGACTGACAAAGTCTGAGCTAGAGGCCACATTCTAAAACCAGTGGCGAAAATGGGCACATCCAGTGATTTTTTCTTCATACCATCTACGATATTTCTGGAGAAATATCTGGAGAACGGAATGGCAACCCACTTCAGTACTCTTGCCTGGGAAATCCCACGGACAGAGTAGGTGGTGGGCTATCCAGTCCATGGGGTCACAAAGAGTCAGGCACGACTAAGCAACTGACTGTAATGCGTCTAAATTTTCATCTATACCATTCTAGTCAGTCTTCTCATCCCTCCTTTCCTCTCCCCACTCTAAACCCTCCAACACGACCAAGGTGTAATTTTTCTCCATCTACTTTTTCCATTTTATGACTAGAAAACAAAGTCCGTCAAGGTGACCGTTTAAAATCTTGGTTTCGTATGCCATTGATGGGAGTGTCAGCTAGCGCAACTTCTCAGTAAGAAAACTGGGCAAGATGATTGATCTTTAAAATGTCATGTGATACAGCCTATGGTGAACTCACGACCCTTCTCCCAAACCAGCCCCTCCCCACCCAGCTCCAGCTCACTCAGGAAATGAACTGTGTCTACCCAGTTGTTCAGACTGGAAATGTAGACAGAAGTCAAACATCTCACTTGTCCTCACCAGTTAAAACCGACCACCAGTTTGAACTACCTCGAGTCCTCCTGTTTTCTGCCCTGGCTGCTGTCATCTTCCTCACTGAGGGCTGGAGAAAACAATGCCCTGTCCTCTTCCCCAGACTTGGCCTCCTCTCTCCTCTCTTCAGCAGCCAGAGTGATGTCTTAAAAATGGAAACTAGCTCAGGACTTCCCTGGCTGTCAGGGGTGGACTCCATGCTTCCACTGCAGGGGTGCCCATTGGACCCCTGGTCAGGGAGCCAAGACCCCGCATGCTGAGCCCTTCAGTCAAGGCAGTGCTGAGCTAGTCCTCTGCCCCCTTGTTGACCCGTTCGGGAGTCCCATCCACTCTCACAACAGGGGCATGGAGGACCTCCATGGTAGCTCAGTGGGTAAGAATCCACCTGCCACCACAGGGTTCCATCCCTGGTTCAGGAAGATTGGACATGCCACAGAGCAACTAAGCCCGCACACAACTACTGAAGCCCAAGCACACTGGGCCTTGTGTTCTGAAACAAGAGAAGCCAGTGCAGTGAGAATCCACAGACCACAGCGAAGAACAGCTCCAACTCTGCAGCTACAGAAAGCTCAAGCAAAAGCAACAAAGACCCAGTGTAAAAAATGAGTAAAAATGAATTAAACTAAAACATCTTTTCAAAAAAAAAAGTGGGCCATTGAAATCTCTTATGACAAACCTAGACAGCATATTAAAAAGCAGAGACATTACTTCGCCAACAAAGGTCCGTCTAGTCAAAGCTATGGTTTTTCCAGTGGTCATGTGTAGATGTGAGAGTTGGACCATAAAGAAAGTTGAACACTGAAGAACTGGTGCTTTTGAACTGTGGTGTTGGAGAAGGCTCTTGAGAGTCTCTTGGACTGCAAGGAGATCCAACCAGTCTATCCTAAAGGAGATCAGTCCTGAATAGTCACCGAAAGGACTGATGCTGAAACTGAAGCTCCAATACTGTGGCCACCTGATGTGAAGAGCCGACTCACTGAATAAGACCCTGATGCTGGGGAATATTGAGGGCAGGAGGAGAAGGGGACGATAGAGGATGAGATGGTTGGATGGCATCACTGACTCCATGGACGTGAGTTTGAGTAAACTCCAGGAGATGGTGATGGACACAGGAGCCTGGCAGATCGCAGTTCAGTTCAGTTCAGTCGCTCAGTCGTGTCCGACTCTCTGTGACCCCATGGACTGCAGCATGCCAGGCCTCCCTGTCCATCACCATCTCCCAGAGCTTACTCAAACTCATGTCCATTGAGTCAGTGATGCCATCCAACTATCTCATCCTCTGTCGTCCCCTTCTCCTCCTGCCCTCAATCTTTCCCAGCATCAGAGTCTTTTCCAGAGTCAGTTCTTTGCATCAGGTGGCCAAAGTATTAGAGTCTCAGCTTCAGCATCAGTCCTTCCAATGAATATTCAGGACTGATTTCCTTTAGGATGGACTAGTTGGATTTCCTTGCAATCCAAGGGACCCTCAAGAGTCTTCCCCAACACCAGAGTTCAAAAGCATCAATTCTTCAGCACTCAGCTTTCTTTATAGTCCAACTCTCACATCCATACATGACCACTGTAAAAACCATATAGTCTTGACTAGACAGTCCTTTGTTGGCAAAAGTAATGTCGCTGCTTTTCAACATGCTGTCTAGGTTGGTCATAACTTTCCTTCCAAGGAGCAAGCATCTTCTAATTTCATGGCTACAGTCACCATCTGCAGTGATTTTGAAGCCCCCCAAAATAGTCTGCCACTGTTTCTCCATCTATTTGCCATGAAGTGATGGGACCAGATGCCATGATTTTAGTTTTCTGAATGTTGAGATTTAAGCCCACTTTTTCACTCTCCTCTTTCACTTTCACCAAGAGTCTCTTTAGTTCTTCTTCACTTTCTGCCATAAAGGTTGTGTCATCTGCATATCTCAGGTTATTGGCATTTCTCCCAGCAATCTTGATTCCAGCTTGTGCTTCCTCCAGCCCAGCATTTCTCATGATGTACTCTGCATATAAGTTAAATAAGCAGGGTGACAATAGAGCCTTGACATACTCCTTTTCCTATTTGGAACCAGTCTGTTGTTCCATGTCCAGTTCTAACTATTGCTTCCTGACCTGCATACAGGTTTCTCAAGAGGCAGGTCAGATGGTCTGGTATTCCCATCTCTTTCAGAATTTTCCACAGTTTATTGTGATCCACATAGTCAAAGGCTTTGGCATAGTCAACAAAGCAGAAATAGATGTTTTTCTGGAACTATCTTGCTTTTTCAGTGATCCAGTGGATGTTGACAACTTGATCTCTGGTTCTTCTGCCTTTTCTAAGACCAGCTTTAACATCTGGAAGTTCATGGTTCACATATTGTTGAAGCCTGGCTTGGAGAATTTTGAGCATTACTTTACTAGCGTGTGAGATGAGTGCAACTGTGTGGTAGTTTGAGCATTCTTTGGCTGGCATCACCTTTCTTTGGGATTGGAATGAAAACTGACCTTTTCCAGGCCTGTGGCCACTGCTGAGTTTTCCAAATTTGCTAGCATATTGAGTGCAGCACTTTACAGCATCATCTTTTAGGATTTGAAATAGCTCAACTGGAATTCCATCACCTCCACTAGCTTTGTTCATAGTGATGCTTCCTAAGGCCCACTTGACTTCATATTCCAGGATGCCTGGCTCTAGGTGAGTGATCACACCATCATGATTATCTGGGTCGTGTAGATCTTTTTTGTATAGTTCTTCTGTGTATTCTTGCCACCTCTTCTTAACATCTTCTGCTTCTGTTAGGTCCATACCATTTCTATCCTTTCTGAGCCCATCTTTGCATGAAATATTTCCTTGGTATCTCTCATTTTCTTGAATCCATCTCTAGTCTTTTCTAGGTTGCAGTTCATGGGGTCGCAAAGAGTCAAACAAACACAACTTAGCAACGACAACAACTGCCCTCTGTGGCTTCTAATAAAAAATTGGCTATTAATCTTACTGCGGATCCTTTGTAAGTGATGAGTCATACCTCATTGCTTTCACAATTCTGTCTTTGTCCTTTGAGTTTGATTATAAAGTGTTTCAGTGTGGATCTCTGAGTTTATCATATTTGACTTCACTGAGCTTCCAGGATTTGTAAATTCCTATTTTTCAACTTATACACCATTTATTCCAGGAATACAGAGGTAGTTCAACATAAGAAGATCAATAAGTGTATCACATTACTAGAACGACACACACACACACACACCTCTTATATATTTACGTGCTCTGACGTGCACACTGGACTCCAGTCTGCGCCTTCTCTACTGAGGGCCTTGAGGTGGGGCCTTTGCTGTTTGCCTGCGCATCCTTGCAGACTGTCCCAGAGGACTATGTCAGCGCTCACGACCCATCAGTGCCCTCAACAAGGCAAAAACCTCTCTCCCATGTGGGAGAATCTGGTCAGGCTGCTGAGGGCTGGTGGGAGTGCCATGGATGCACCTCCTCTGACCCAAGCGCCCCTTGCTCCCGGGGGTCCTGCTGCGGCTCGTCTCTGTTCCATCGTCGTGGCTGTTGTGTTACTGAACAACACGATGCTAGCTCCAGGTGCACAACACAGTGACTTGATACTTGTGTACGTCACGGATTGATCACAGCTATAAGTCTAGTTACAACCTGTCAGGTGTTAGTTCCTGACTATACTCCCCATGCTGCACATTTCACCCTGTGGCTCATTTGTCTTGTAAGACGAAGTTTGTTTCTCTCAGTGCCCCTCACTTCACTCATTCCCTCACACTCCTCCCTTCTGGCAGCCTGTTTGTTCTCTGTATTTATTTTTCTATGTTTGTTCATTTCATTTTTAAGTTCACAAACAAATGAAATCGTATAGTGTTTGTCTTTCTCTGATGCATTTCCCTCACTCTACCCTCTAGTTCCATCTATGTTCTCACAAATGGCAAGGTTTTTTGTTTTCATTTTTTTTATGGCTGAGCAGTATTCCACTGCTTAGCAGTATTCTATACAAACACCATACCTTCTTTATCCACTCTTGGACACTTAGGTTGCTTCCATATCTTGGCTATGGTAAATAACGCTACAGTGAACATAGAGATGCATCTATCTTTTTGACTTCGTGTTTTTGTTGACTAGAATTTGAGATTTTCTTGTTTCCCGAGGTAGGCTTGTATCACTATAAACTTCTCTTTCAGAACTACCTTTGTCATGTCTCATAGATTTTAGGATCATTGTTTCCATTTTCATTTGTCTCCAGATATTTTCACTTCTCTGGTGACCCATTTGTTGTTCAGTAGCATGTTGTTTTGGAGAAGGCACTGGCACCCCACTCCAGCACTCTCACCTGGAGAATCCCTTGGATGGAGGAGCCTGGTAGGCTGCGGTCCACGGGGCCGTGAAGAGTCAGACACGACTGAGTGGCTTCACTTTCACTTTTCACTTTCATGCATTGGAGAAGGAAATGGCAACCCATTCCAGTGTTCTTGCTCGGAGAATCCCAGGGAAGCATTGGAGAAGGAAATGGCAACCCACTCCGGTGTTCTTGCCTGGAGAGTCCCGGGCACGGGGGCGCCTGGTGGGCTGCCGTCTGTGGGGTCGCACAGAGTCGGGCACGAGTGAATGACTTGAAGGCGGCAGCAGCAGGTTGTTTAGCCTCTGTGTGTTTGTGTTTTTGCAGTTTCCATTCTCAGTTGATTTCTAGTCTCATACTATTGTGGTTGGAAAGATGCTTGATAGGATTTCAGTTTTCTTAAATTTAGGGAGACTTGTTTTGTGGCTGAACATGTGCTCTGTCCCACAGAAAATCTGACTTGTCTGTAAAACTTCATTTCTCCTTCAAACTGAATAACAGCCTTACTAAGTAGAGTATTCTGAGTTGTATAGTCTTTTCACTTTAAGTATACCATGCCACTTCCTTCTGGCCTGAAGTTTCTGCTGGGCAATGCACAAGCCCAGAGGAAATGGTGATGGGTCAATGCTTGATTCTGGGAGGCAGGTGGTCTGCAGATCCACGCACGGGGTTAGCAGGGCTCTGGGCCTTCTTGAGTCTACATGGGAAAGGGAGAATGAGGACAGGGGTTGAGAGAGGGCTTTGTGAGTTTGCGATGGAGTAGACTGGAGCAGGCCTACGGATGCTAAGGACAGAGAGAGGCGAGGGTGAAGACACCAGTGAGTAAAAGGTGAGAGGGCCATGTTCTGGGGCCAGAGTGGGGTGGGCCCAGTCCGGGTGAAGTCCTCATGGCTGCAGGCAGTACTGAGGGTCCAGGCCTCCCCAAGGACAGGGCTTTTCTAACAGCATTTCCTCCTGTCACAAAGGGCACGTCTGTTAATTACTTCAGTCTCAGAGTGATATTAACTCCACATTCGAGGGAACGCTTGATGCCAGAACATCAAATAGGTCTTGTGTAGTCAGATATAAAAGCTCCTGGTCTGTCATGGGTGCTGGAGACACGAGAGCAGAAGACGCACGCTGGGGGCAAAGGACGCATGCTGGGGCAGAGGACGCAGGCTGGGGGCAGAGGCCGCAGGCTGGGGGCAGAGACCGCACGCTGGGCAGAGGACACACGCTGGGGCAGAGGACACATGCTGGGGCAGAGGACGCAGGCTGGGGGCAGAGACCGCACGCTGGGGCAGAGGACACACGCTGGGGCAGAGGACACATGCTGGGGCAGAGGACGCAGGCTGGGGGCAGAGGCCGCATGCTGGGGGCAGAGGACGCAGGCTGGGGGCAGAGACCGCATGCTGGGCAGAGGCCGCACGCTGGGCAGAGGACGCACGCTGGGGCAGAGTCTGCACACTGGGCAGAGGACGCACGCTGGGGCAGAGCCCACACGCTGGGGCAGAGTCTGCACGCTGGGCAGAGGATGCACGCTGGGGCAGAGCCCACACGCTGGGCAGAGGACACACGCTGGGGCAGAGGATGCAGGCTGGGGGCAGAGGCCGCACGCTGGGGCAGAGTCCGCACGCTGGGGCAGAGTCCGCACGCTGGGCAGAGGCCGCACGCTGGGGCAGAGGCCGCACGCTGGGCAGAGGCCGCACTCTGGAGCAGAGTCCGCATGTTGGGCAGAGGCCGCACGCTGGGCAGAGGCTGTGCGCTGGGGCAGAGTCGGCACGCTGGGGCAGAGCCTGCACACTGGGCAGAGGATGCACGCTGGGGCAGAGTCCGCGGACAAGGTGCAGCGCCGCCAGGCGCGTGGGAGGGCCGGGCTCCTCAGGAAGCCCTCCCACCCTCAGTGACGGGCCCAAGGGTTGGAACGAATGGCGCCATCTGCAACGGTTGAGAAGTGAGCAAACCCAACGCTGGCTTCTAAAAATAAGCACATTTACATCATTTCTCCATTGATTTGCTTCACACTAGTGCAATTTACTTCATCTTAATGTTTTAGCTTATATTACTGCAACTCGTAATTTACATCTGTGATCCATAATCACCCCTCACACGTCTCTCCCTCTACGCCAAGGGTTCTGGTCGAATTGTTGGGCTCTTAAAGCCCATATTTATAGGAACTCTCCACTTAGGCACCCCTTTGGGAAAGCTTTGTAAGTATCAGATCTTAGCTGCATGGTTTTCTAAAATGGGGCACATAATCACCAATATACACTTTTAGAATTCAAAGTCAGAACTTAGCCTTCACAGATAGCTGTGCATCTATCTGATCTCTAAAACAGGTAACAGGTGACACGTCTCTATTTTAAAAATCGATGAAAATGAGCTCAATACAAAAATTTAATAAAATTAATAAATCTCAATTAATTATATTTTGGTCATAAAGATCTTTATTAAGAATGCATATTCTCATGATTCAAAACCAAATACTTTAAAGGAATGGTATTCCTAATAAAAACTGACATGAAAGTGTTTTAAAATTGTAATAAAAACCAGACATTTAAAAGACTTTTGTCCTCTAGAAAACATAGCCTTTAAGTATTAAAAGTAACTTTCTGAACTGTCAGAATTAAAAGCTCACATCACAGAAACGTTTAATAAGTACCAACCAATAGATTACAACAAAAAGTTGTACAATAAATAAAAAAGCCTCCTTAATTTTTTCTTTACCCAAAAAACACACAAAGTGATGGAAAAACAACATGAAGCTAACGGTAATTTCAGGAGAAAAGGCACATCCAGGCACAACCGCCAAAACAGCGTTACACGGACGCGGCCTCCCCAGACTCTCCGGCGGGGGCACAGCAGGTCTGGGAGCGTTGGCAGCTCCGCCGGTCGCCTGGTCGCGGCACTCAGAGGCTGGACCGCCTCTCCGGCCGAGGCGCGCACCGGGCGACAGCAGCGCGCCAGAGCAGCGGGGCGAGCAGGAGGCTGAGCGTGGTCACGCTCAGGACGAGCAGGTACACCTGCGGGGGCGGGGCGTCAGCGGGGCGGGGCTCCCTGTGGCGGGGCGGGGCATCAGCGGGGCAGGGGCGGGGCGTCGGCAGGGCAACCCATGGTGGGGGCGGGGCATCAGCAGGGCAACCCATGGCGGGGGCGGGGTGTCAGCAGGGCGGGGCCGGGGCTTCCTGTGGCCGGAGGAACATCAGTGGGGCAGGGGCGGGGCTTCCTGTGGCGGGAGGGGCGTCAGTGGGGCGGGGCGGGGCTTCCTGTGGTGGGGGCGGGGCGTCAGCAGAGCAGGGCAGGGCTTCCCCTGAGAGGGGCGGGGCCGTGGACAGCCGTCTCCAGGGCACCGCTGTGCTGTCCAGGGGCCAGCCTGGAGAGGGAGCCCCTCCCCTGAGCCCCAGGGACCTCCACCTGCACCCCTGCCCCCGGCCCCCGCCCCCGGCAGCCGGGCAGACTCACCTCCCGGGAGATGACTCGGGCTCTGCGTGCCCGGCTGCCCAGGACCAGTGCGAACTCGCTGACCTGGGCTAGCCCGGCGGCCACGATCCACTTGACGTACTGGCTGGTCTTGGGCAGGAGCAGGGACAGGACCAGGGCTGCCAGGACGAACTGCCGGGGAGGTGGGTGATGCCCAGAGCACCCTGCCCGGCCCCCACCGCAGCGCCATGCTGCGGGACACAGAGACACCCCCGCCCCAGGGATCCCAGGCCCTCTGCCTCGGGGTACGGAGCAGCAGTCAGGATGGAACTGTCCTCTTAACAC
Source organism: Antilocapra americana (assembly GCA_007570785.1). Lineage (NCBI taxonomy): Eukaryota > Metazoa > Chordata > Mammalia > Artiodactyla > Antilocapridae > Antilocapra > Antilocapra americana. The sequence continues at coordinate 12,345,770 of ML660218.1, read as the reverse complement.
AGTGAGTGAGGCGTGAGCAAAGCAGCCTGGGGGGCTCAGCTCCTTTGCTGCAAACCCCTCCTCTGCCCTACACTCCCAGGTCGCATGTTAACACAGGCACTTCAACAGTTTGAAGCCACAAAGGACACAGTGGAAAGTGGCAAGATAGTTCTCCAGGGCCATTAAAATGTACATTTGGTACAAGAGTGGGGTTTGTGGTTTAGACTCAGGACAAGACAAAGTACAGAGCGAGGCTTCCCTGGAGGTCCAGAGTTTCTCACTCCCAGCTTCTAAGTCCCCAGTTTCAATAGAGTCTGAGACGGAGGTTCACCCTGACCCAAGAAGCCTGAGCCGTCCCAGCTGCACGGGGTTGGGGAGGAGGCAGGGGTCACATAGGCAGGAAGTGGCGGGCGGGGTGTCAGGTAAACCAAAGACAGAGTGACCTCGCAAGCACAACCATACCTTCATGACCACAACCGAGAGCGTGAGGACCAGCAGGACAGTGAGCTCGTAGAGCACGAAGGTGGGGAACACGTGAAGGCCTGCAGGGACATGGCGGGTGACCCTCTGAGGCCAGGCGGTCAGCCTCCCTGCACCCCCGCATGCAAGACAGGAAGCGACAGGGGGTCTCCCTGCCCATCCCACCCAGAGCCCTGCGCAGCAGGCCTGGCCTTCAGGAACCAGGGCCAAACCAGGAGCCCGTTTACACGGCCATGTCTCTGGGGCCGACTGGGCCCACCGAGCAGTACCGGACATGAGGGAGGGGCCAGGCTGATTCCCCCACCCTACGGGTACCAGTTTGGGTTTTTTGTATCAAAATCAGAATTCCTCCCACACTTCGTGTGAACACGGTGATGTGGACCTGCCACCCTGCTGCTGAGCAGGGGCCATGCAGGACCACCTATTAGGAGCCCACGTCCCTCAGCTCAGACCTTCCCTCCTCAGTGAGAGTCCCTCAGTCCCCAGCCTCCAAGGGAACTGTTTTCGCCACACAAACTGTTAGTAGAAACACGTGTGAGCAGACAAGACCCAGTGGGGGGCACCACCCCTGGAGAATGGTCACCTATGGACGCAAAGAACACGATGGCCAGGAAGTCACGGACAGGCTCCACATAGGACACAACCTCCTCGGCGACCGCGTGGCCCTGTGAGGACACCAGGGCTCCAGCCAGGAAGCAGCCCAGCTCCATGGACACGTCCAGCAGCTCGGTGACCTGGGGGGGAGGACACAGGCCATGCCGGGCACACGCGGCAGCATCTCTGCCAAGAGACTCACACCGGAGGGCCTCTCAGATGTGCTGGGGGTCCCCATAAAGCCCCAACAACCTGGCTTCTTGGCCCCTACCCAGCATCCTGGAAGGACCTCGGAGAAGACACGGTGGCAAATGTCAGGTCACCGTCCACAAGCGAGAAGGAATGGCCATAAACCAGCTGAAACACCATTCGTGGAGACCACTGCGGAGTTTCTGAGTGAGAACATGTCTTTGTGACACACTTCCTCTATCCTGAATCAGTAAACTGCCTGACTCCTGAGCATTAAAACATGCCATAGGAACCTATGACCACCCCCTGGCTCCCGGAGGGAGGGAGCAGACATTCCTTTAACTCGGGTTAAACCAGAGACAAGAGCAGCACAGTCCCTGCAGACAACAGTGTTGGAGCCCATCACACGCCCAGAAGGGGCGGACCAAGTGCTCGCAGCCACCACACCTAACCATGACACACGCCACTCAGCGCGGACACAGATGCCGTGGGCCGACAGCGCCCTCAGGCCTGGAGTTGCGGGACAGCCACAGGGCTGACTCCCTGCGCGTGAACCCTGACCAGCTGAACGTGAGGGGGTCGGCCCATGTTGAGGGGTGCAGCGGCTGCCCTGCAGGTGATGCCGCCAGCACTGGCACCACTGTTGGCTGTGGGTCTCCCCACAGCGGGTCTCCTGGGCACCTGCCCTCCCTCATGAGAAGCAATCCCTCGGCTGGGAAGTGTGTGTGTCAGGCACTCAGTCCTGTCCACCTCTATAGAGTCCGTGGAATTCTCCAGGCCAGAATACTTGGAGTGGGTAGCCGTTCCCTTCTCCAGGGGATTTTCCTGGGACCCAGGGATCGAACCCAGGTCTCCCGCACTGCAGGCGGATCCTTTACCAGCTGGAAAAGCTGCATCTAAAACCAGCCGCTATGTGAGCCCCTCACACCCCAGCAGCAGAAGCTATGCTGCAGACTGGCTCGTTCTTGTCAGACACAACTAAGACAATTCCACACTGACTCCTGCTTCAGGTGTAAGGTGTGTAGGACAGACACTCGGAAACATCCCAGCCGGGAGCACAAGCATGACGGCGCATGGGCGCAAACAGGCATCTCACAAGTGCCAGCCGTGAGCAGCGTGAGCCGGAAAGCCCTGCCCCGACCATGTGACTGCCTAGAGGCCGCATGTTACCGTCAGCATGAGGAAGGTGAAGGCAGAGATGCCCAGGACCAGGATCTCCTTGTTCCCTTTGCTCTCTGTGTGCAGCTTCCGGCAGTAAGGCCCCACGAGGTAGGTCCTCACCAGCAGACAGACGAGGAGAACGGCGGCGAGCGAGAAGAGGACCTGCCCAACCAGGGCCAGGAGCCGCAGGGCCTCCGTGGCGACACTGCAGAGAGAGACAGGCCGTATTCTCCCCAAGGCACGCCCCAGTCCAACGGAGACCTTCCACTCCTTTTCGGGTTACAAAGCAAATTACCCAGATTGCACACATCCTTATTCCTAAATCCTGGAATAAAACCCATTTAACGTTAACCTCAGAAACTCAGTTACTTGAATCAAATACAGAAGCTAAAGTGTACTCAATCAAGACTCTGGAGCAGATACACTGTGTAGCATGCAAAGACCCATGGCTGACCACTTGTGTGTCTCTGTCAGAGGCAGATGGTAAAAGTCCTCACCATTAACCCCCGTCTGCAATCCTCCATAAGGCAACCTCGCCCTGAACACGACACCACAGCTCCGCACCTGGGGGTGCCAGTCCCTCACCCCAAGCCAGAGCTCGGAGCCCCCTGTCATTCGGTCACAGAGGAAAGGACTCTGCATGAGGCTCGTTTTGGAATAAAGGTGGTCTGACTGATACCACCATGAACACTGGCATGCGAGCTTCCCTGTTTGCAGTAAAATGCATCCCACTAGCGTGTGGTTCAGGGCAGGGCTGTGCTGCCGCAGCCCACACAGGGACACCTGGGCACGCCCCACCTGCTCCCGCCTCTGTGGGGCGCACGCCCTGGAGGGGAGGAACCGATGCACGCGGCAGCCCCAGCTTCACCCGAGAAACACTGCAGTGCGTGCTGTTGACTTTTTAACAATCCTAATGCCACGCAGGGCGCTTTGCCTTGTCAGTGAGTTCTCAGTCAACATAGCATCTCGTGACTAAACTGGAATGAAATCCACGGGACCAGGACCTGTACTGGATGAGCTTTAAGTCAGGAAGACAGAAAAAGAACAGCTTTCCAAGTCTCTGCATGAGTTGCAGCCGTCTAGCCAGCAGGGGCCTGCTCCCGAGTGATGCTCACGCTCTGCGGGGCCCAGCACCCTCGGTTCTGCCTTTGTCTTGGGAGGAGGTCCCACCTCTCCTGGGCGTGGCTTATTGTACTTCCCAAACAGAACTCAAATGATCCCCAGCTAAAGTTACAGTCCTTTTTCTGTCCAGATTTTGTTCAGTTACCCTGAAAATCTGCAGCCAGAAGAAATAAGGTTGTGGCTAAGGCTGCTTTTCTGACGGTTAGAGAACTTAGGGTCAAAGGGACAAACCACTCAGTTTGTCTTCCTGCTAAACAGACTCTGAGGGCTGCACATCTGAGGGACGCGCTCGTGGCTCTGCGAGTGTCTCCCGTTGGCCACCCGCACACACCGTCCAGGAGGCAGGCTACTCCTACCATCTGCATCCTGCCAGCGAGGACGCTGACGTCCAGCACGTTCAGGAAGCTACCTCACCCGAGCCGTGGGGCTGGCCAACGGAGAGCCAGGGCCTCCACCCCAGGAATCTCAGTTAACCAGCTGCCCTTGCTACCTCCCCCACTGGGCTGAGCTACCTGGGAGTGGAGCAGAGATCTGAATCACTTTTGGATTGCTGAAACTCAGTACAACATCTGGCGAAAGGCAAATATATAAAATACAAAATGCTTCCACTTGCTGATAGGCGATGAGGCAGGCTTGTCTGAGCCCCCCGTGGGCGGGGCCCAGTAGGAAGATGACCCTCCCCATCCCCCACCACACCTCAACATGGGGCCGCTGGCTTTAAAAATGAGTAAAGAATCAGAGACTCATAACATCAGGTACAAACTCCAAGAATCAGGAAAACCACAATATGAGTGAGATTCCAACATCAAGACCGGTCATTGTTAGAATTACCTGACAGATTTTAAAGCAGTTGTCATAAAAATGATTCAATAACAATTAAAAATCCTCTTGAAACAAAGGGGAAAAAAACCCAGAAAATCTCAGCAACAAAACAGAAGTTTAAAAAAAAAAAAAAGCATCAAATGGAAATTACCCAACTAAACGACATACTAACCAAAGCTGGGTGAGCTGGAGAGCAGAGGAGCAGTGACAGATGCCGGGGGCTGTGGGCCTGACAAACCGGCAGAGTTCACCCAGTCTGAACCATAGACAGAAAACAGACTGATAAAGAAGCATCTCAGAGACCCATGAGGCAAGAGCAGAGCGGTGTTTGCACCAGGGAGTCCCCGAATGAGGGCTGGGGGGGCTGGAAAAGCACCTGAGGAAACCACGGCTGAAATTTCTGAATTAGGCAAGAGACGGAAACCTGTGGCTTCAAGAATCCAAACGAATGCCGTACAGAGTGGACCAGAGAGTGACACAGGCTCAGAGGTTCGGGTGCTGCGGCCCCCGTGTGTCTGTAGAGAGGTGAGGCCTTCGGGGGGTCATGCAGCAGTGGGGTTAGCGGCCTCACAGGAGAGGACAGAGCGCTGCACCCTCCCTGCCTCCCTGCCCGCCCTGCGAGAGGACAGCAGTCTGAAAGGACTCCAGCCTCGGAACCATGAGAGACACACGCTGCCATGTGTGCCGCGAGCCCATCGGAGACGCCAGGACACGTTGTAGTTAAATGTCTGAAAACTAAAAACAAAGAAAAGCAGCCGGAGAGAGACCATGCGCTGCTCGTGGAGAAACGCAGATCTGAAGGATGGCCAACTTCTCGCTGGAGCCGTCATCAATGAGAGGGAGGCAGCACGCATGTCTAGGCCCTAGAAGAAAGGAACAGCCACTGCAGGTGGATGCCCGGCCACGTCGCTCAGGACGAAGGAGGGGAGATGCTCAGATGGGGAAACTATGAGAGCCTGCTGCCCGCGGCAGACTGACAATGGGACAGACCAGAGTCCTCGAGCAGAAAGGAGACAGCACACAAGAGAGGAAAAGGAAAGTCAGATGGGTAAAGAACACTAAGTACAATAAGTAATGCTTCTCATGAGCTTTAAAAAAAATCCGATTTCAGGGGGATTCCCTGGCAGTCCAGTGGTTGAGATTGCAAGCTTTCACTGCCAGAGGCCCAGGTTCAATCCCTAGCTGGGAACTCATATCCTGTAAGCTGCATGGCAAGGTGGAAAAAATAAAATAAAACTTAAAAATCCTATTTACTTATTGAAGCAAAACTTTAAAAAGCCAGCAGATACGGTACTCAACATAAGTAGAGAAAATATGAAATACAACAACTACATTTAAAAAGCAGGGGAGGGAAAAGCCCTAGAAGGAAATAGGATCCACATTTCACAGAAGTCGTGAAATGTTCTCCAGGAAGTGGTGAAATGCTGACAGCGACGATCAAGTCCTCGTGGGGACACTGTGATGCCCAAAGAGTCACAGAAGAAACCACACAAAGCAACATGTTAAAAATCTTTGTAAACAAACCAAGATGGAATCCTTAAAAAATAAGCCAGTGACACTGGGATGTAAGGGAAACGAAACAGGACAAGAAGCTGAGACAACAAAATCAGACATCAAGACTCAAGTCTGAACGTAACAGCATTCACCTTTAAAGTAAATGGTCTCGATACGCCAACTGGAAGACAAAGATTTGCTGAGTTGATCATAAAAACATCATCCAATAAAGCGTGGTCGGTAAGAAACTCACTTCAAATACAACAGTATAAGAGGATGAAAGTTGAAGGAAGGAAAAGATGTACTGTTGTCCACATGAATAAAAAAAATCAGGAGGGACTATGTATATTAATATCAGATAAAGTGCATTTCAGAGCAAGAAAAATTACTAGAAACAAATGATACTGAATATGAATGCCCCAAACACAAAAAGCAAAAGCTGATGGAGCTAAGGCAGAAGCAGACAAACAGGGAGTTACAACTGTTCCAGTACCACCTCCCCCAGCAGGTGGTCGAACCACAGCACTACAGAAAGACCGAACAGCGTGTGGATCAGCAGGAATAATGGCACACGTGAGCACTTGACTCAACAATGATTAAAAACAAATACACATTCTGTTTTCAGGCGACTCTGAAGCATTTACCAGAATATCTAGGGCCAGAAGACAAACCTCAATAAACGTGAAAGAGCTGAAGTCATACAAAGTGTGTGTTCTGTTACCACAGCAGAATCAAACTAGAAATCAATAAAATAAAGACACAGGAAAATCACCGAACACTTGGAAATTAAACAACACATTTTTAAACAATCCACAGGTCAAAGAGGAAGTATTGAAGGAAAAATTCTAAATGCATTTAACTGAATGAAAATAAAAATTCAAAATGTTTAAGTAAGTGAGTGCAGCCAACAGTGCTATCAGAAAAATTTATAGCACTAAATACTTACAGGAGAAAAGAAGAAAGGTTTCAAATCAATAATCTGAGTTCATACCAAGAACCTAGAAAAAGAAGAGCAAAATAAACCTAAAGCGAACAGAAGGGAAGAAATGATACCAACGAGGGTAGAAAACAATGAAATGAAAAGCAAAACCACAGAAAGACAACGAATCAGTGAGACAAAGAGCTGGTTCTGAGAAAGGATTGATAAAGAATTAAATAGGGGAAATCACTGCAGATCTTACAGACATCAAAAGGAAAATAAAATACTACCAACAACTCCACAATTATAAATTTGACAAATTAAATGGAACAGATCAATTCCTCAAAAAACTGAACTAGTACAATTCAACAATATGAATAGATAATTCCAGCAACTATAAAGCAAATGGAATTTGCTGTAACTATAAAGCAAATGGAATTTCTAATTCCAGAAAACTCTCAAAAAGGAACTCTCAAGACCCAGATGGTTTCACTGGAGAATTCTGCCAAACATCTAAGGAAGAATTAGGAGAAATTTTATGCAATGTCTTCCAGAAAATAGCAAACAGAAGAGGAATGAACAACTCCCAAATAATTTTATAAGCCTAGTATTACTCTAATACCAAAACCTGATAAGGAGAATAAAAAAGAAAAGTGCATGCTAATATCTTTCATGACACAAAAATCCTCCACAAAATACTAGCAAATTAGATGATGCAATGCATAGAAAGAATTATATACCATAACCAAGTAGAATTTATTCTAGATATGCAAGGCTGGTTCAACTTTCAAAAATCAATCAATGTAATCAACCATATAAACTGGGTAAAGCAGAAAAGCCATACGATCATATCAGCAGATGTAGAAAAAGCACCTGACAGAATCCAACATGCACTCAAGACAGAACTTCTAAGCAAACTAGGAACTGCTAAAGAATAACTACCAAAATCCCACTTAATATCACACTAAATGAAGAAAATAATGAATGCTTTCCCTTTAAGATCAGGAAGAAGCAAGGACATCTACTCTTACCATCTTGTTCAACAAAGTACTGGAAATTCTAGCGCGAGCAATAAGGCAAGAAAAAGAAATAAAAAGTACACAGGTTAGAAAGGGAGCAACAAAGGGAACACCCAGAGGCCCGGGGCTGGGTCTGGGCCCAGGCGTGTGGCTGCCGCCACTATGCCCCCAGCCTGTGCTGTGCAAGTTCCACGTCTTTGGGAAAAAGTGCCAGACAGTATGTTGGTGAACAAATGATCCGAAGCCAGAAGAACAAACTGGACTGAAGCACGGCAGAAACCTCACCTGGCACGTGCACCAGCTCCCACCTGGATGAGCGTGGGCAGGATGGCGATGAACAGCCCCAGCTGCACGTCCTGAGTCACCAGCATGCCCAGCAGCAACGCTCCGTAGTCGATGTCGCCTGCTCGGGGAGACGTCATTAAGAGCACGTGGACTCAAGTCAACTTTAACTTCAGCATCACTCAGAACACACGCCCACCTACCTTCCTTGTCACTGCGGGCGCTGCCCACGAGGAACTTGGACACCAGAGGTGTGCTCGACAAGGACAGGCAGGTAGAGATAAAGATGCTCTGGGTGGGTCTGATCTGCAGAAGGTGGCCCCAGACCAAGCCGAAGGCCACCATGAGCAGAGTCATGTAGCAGGGCCCCTGCAGGGAGATCTTCCATACCTGAAGAGCACAGGGGCGGGCACATGCCTCAGCGCCCACGCCCCGAGGGGCACGTGCGCCCACACCTCGGCGCCCACGCCCGCAAGGGGCACGTGCGCACACGCCTCGGCGCCCACACCCCAGAGAGCAGAAGCCCACCTGCTCAGGAACCAGCTGGCCCTGTAGAAAGCAATTCTGCAGTAAACACAGGGCACAACACCAGGAAAACCGAGGATGCTCACACATGACCACTGAGCACTAGGCATGGCTAAGGACCAAGCACGGCCCCTCCCTCTCCACATGCACCCCATCCTCAGAACAGAGTTGGAGCCGAGGACCCCCACAGCTCCTCTTCTAACGTAAACAGCGCCTGTCCAGGATCCTGGGGGTCAGTGCTGGGACACATCAGGGCGGCCCAGGTGACTTAAGGATAAACACCACAGCCCAGGGCGCCCAGTGGCAGAGCGGAGATGTGTCCTCAGCCATGAGGCCCAGGAAGGAGCTCGCAGAGCCAGGCATCTGGAGAATTTGCAGAGGCTCGAGAGGGGCCCGCCCGCAGCCACGAACACCCCAGAGCCCTGCCAGTGCCCTCCCACATGGGCCCAGCGCAGCCAGAGAACCATCATTGCAGAGCCGAGCCGCGAGCCCGCCCACAAAGCAGTGGGCGGTGCCCGAGCGTCACAAACGTCACCCCGACAAAGACAGGGGAACACCACGGTGGGCGACACTGCTCTCGTCTGACACTGAAGACCTCGGTGCAGGGAAGGGTAAATCACGACACCCTGGAGCCGGAGGACACCTGTGTCTTCCCGATGCTCACGGCCTGGGCGAGGACACTGGCGACTAAGGTGGCTGCGCCAGGGGCATGGGGGCACCGGACGCTGCCCCTCCCTGCCCCCACCCTCAAGGTGGCACCACTGTCTGCTCTGAGCCTCTGTAAACTGAACAGGCGTGAAGACCCAGGGATCCGGGTGCTGCCCTTCCTGCACCAGCAGCGCCCATCACCCCCCCATCCTGTCCCCATCAGCTTTTTCCTCCTATGTGATGAGTCTGTGCAAACACAAAGTGGCTTTTCATTAATTTACTTCTAATCTAACTCCATTTCCATTCTGGAATATGCCAGCTTCTCAAGTAATCATTCTAAAAGCCAAGACACTTAAGGGGAAATACAGCTTCCAGTAATTTAACGTTTATTCATACCCACGGCCCCAAATGTGTACTATTAATCTTTCAGATATTTTCGTCTTATAGTGACAGAACAGTTAAGTCAAAATCTGCCACTCATTTACGAATTAGAACCAGGAACATCCCCCAGACTAACACACTGAATTTTCAATCCCTATGGTATTTCAGCCTCTAGCAGAGTTGGACCCCTTGGTGGGGTGGACTAACCATAAGTTAGTAAGTCTGAACATATCCCTTCTCAGACCTGGTCTGGAATGAGACACATAAAAGCCAATTCCATTTATTCATTGTATTTCTACTTTAAAAAAAAAATTTATCTTTTGAATTTTATGTTCCAAAAATAACATCCAATTATAATATCATATTCTACCCTGCTGGGCAAGCCACAAACGTGGACGCTGAGCACAGAGCATGTTAAGCTGGGGGGGGCAGGCAACAACACAGGCACACGGGTGGACTCACCTTCCTTAGCTTCTCTGGGGAAAATTCTAAGCCAACGAGGAACAGAGTAAAGAACACACCAAATTCTCCTAACGTCTCCACCTGTACAATCGACTGAGAAACAAGAAAGTTTTAAAACTATGTAACTTGACGTATTTAAGATATTCACAGAGTTGTCTTGTCCTAACACACTCAGTGGACTATCCCCCAAAGCTCAGTATTTAAAGAAAAAAAACAAAACGAGCTATCTAGACTTCCTCTATATCTGGGAAAATGTGGACTTCCTGAGTGTGGTACTTTCCTTCCTTTTTTCTTGATTAGCTGGAGGAATATTTTTATTTATTTTCTAGGAACCAGCTCACGAATTCATGTCTTCAAGCTCATTAACTGCCACTACATGTCTATTACTTCCTCCCGCTGGCTTCCTGTGGGGATGGGGAGGCACTAATGCTGAGGCTGAAGCTTAACTGATGAGAGAGTCTCACTCTCGGAGCGCGGATTCCCCCTGGACCACGGCTGGACCCCTACAGGTCCGGACGCTGTTATGTACTTGGTGCTAAGTACAGTACTACCTTTGAGGTTTTCACAGCAGCCACTAACTTGTCAGGTTTCCCAGTCTTCCCTGAACGTGTGAAACTAGGGTCCAGGTGCTCGTGCGTCGGTGTGCCGCCCTGGCGCTGCCGGGCACGTCCGTGGTCCGCAGGCCGTGAACACCAGCGGCCCGCCCGCTTCTGCCAGCCTTCCTCCTTTCACTCTTGACCATCAGTCCTTTTACTTTGAGTCGACCTTGTGTAACGTATGCTCTTCCCTGACGCCATCTGCGAACCTGTGTCTTTTCACAGCGAAGTTCAGTCCACGTGTATTTGTTGCCCTTGCTTCCTCTATGCCTTCTGCTTTTCACGCTTCCTTACTGCTACTATTTTCCCCCCTTTTGAAAACGGGGCTGCCACCTGACTTTTTTTTTTTTTTTTGGAATCTTCCAGATTGGAACGTTTATTTAGCTTTTCTAAGTACAAAATGCTTTTTTTTTTTTTTTTTAATTGTTTTTGCCATACATTGTCATGATATCACCATGGGTTTACATATGCTTCCCCTCCGGAACCCCCCTCCCTCTTCCCTCCCCCCCCCGGGAAATCTCGCTGCACCAGCCCCGAGCATCAATCCTGGGCTGGCGATTGATTAGACATATGAAAATTAACATGCTTCAATGCCCTTCTCCCATATCATCCCACCCTTACCCTCATCCACAAAGTCCACGAGTCTATTCTATACATCTGCGTTCCTTTTGCTGTCTCGTATGTTGGGTTCTCATTGCCACCTGACTTTAACGTAACATACTTAAACCTATACTTCGTGACTTGGAAACTGAAAGTCTATTACCTCCCTACTAGGAAAGAAAAATACTAGGGTACAGTTATGTACAATTATACTTTCTGCCTTACCCACTCCCACTTTTGGCTAGTATGATCTTGGATTTTTATCTTGGTATCTTTATCTATCGTAATTGTATTATTTTTCCACAGCATAGGTAATTAAGAACAATTTTCATAGTACCCAGTTGGATCTGATAGCCTTAATTCTTTGCTATTAAGAGAAAGTGGAAAGAAAAATACGTCTGTGTCTCTACCATTGGCAGATGTGCTGGAAAGGGAGGGGTGGAACAGGGTAGGACGGGTTTCCACCGACAGCCTCTTACGCAGTCTCAGTCACACAGAAACTGCTACCTAAAGGCCGAGGCATGAATGAGACCAGGCTACAGGCAGGGCCACGCTCGCCTCCCCGCCGAGTCTGGGCTCTCAGCTGGCAGCATGGCCCTTCTCACCCGGCAGCCTGTCCGCGGTCAGGACCGGTCAGCGTGAAGGCCTCCCGCCCTGGCCTGGGAGGTCCGCGGGGAGCCTGGGCCGAGGGGGCGAGGCCACAGGGCAGCAGCGGGTAGGGGTGGTGGACGTGCCCTCCCACGGCCTGCATCAGAGGGCCAGGACCCCGCCTCCTGGCTTTCCTGTTCCCATGTGTCCACACTGTGCTTTTCTGAGAGGACACAGCACGAAGCCCACAAGGCTGGGCACTCTCTCCTCACTGTCAGAAGAGCCACTCAGTGAACAGCCTCCACAGGCGCTGCCTGGGCTGCCCAACAGTCCCTGGCTGCACGACACCACGGCTGATCACTGCTCAGCACTTGGCTTCTCAGGGTGCAGAGTACTCAATCCAGCATGTTCAGCTCCTCTCAGTGTCTGAATGATCCAATCCACTGTCTTACTGCACAGAGACTCTTTAAAACAAGTATCATTTTAAAGACATGAACAGGGTCATTTTCTCTGGGGAACTTGCTCACTCATTAATGAATAAAACGATGTTCCTACGCTTTAGAGATTTCCTACTGAATTCTAAAGCACGTCTCTGATGTGCTTTATAAGAAACTGCCACCTTCATCGATTCAAGCTCAGCAGACCCTGTGCAGTCGATTCTGTTCTGACCTTAATACTGTTGAGTCCGGAGGGCCCCAGCAGCACGCCACAGATGATGTAACCAAACATGGTCGGCAGGCCGATGGTGGTGCAGAGCCAGCCACAAGGCAGGGACAGCATCACTATGCTGACGATGTCCTGCATGAGGGCAAGAGACACCGGTCAGCGGGAGAAAGGAGGCCGACCGGCCAGTGGGGGGCGGCGCCCTGCCTTCCCTGAAGGGAGACAGGCAGGCGAGCAGGTGGGGGCTGCTTGGGCACCTCCAGAGCATCCAGGGGCAGCTGTGGCTCGCTCCGGGGGTCTAACAAGTACAGAACCAGAACACATGAACCCGGCCAGGCTACCTTTATGAGGTGGTGGTCGGCCCGCGGGATGGTGGCGTCCCGGGGCCGTGTCAGGATGTACTGGTTGTTTTGGGAGTCGATGAGCATGCTCAGACCTAGGTCCTCCTCCACCTCCCGCCTGCTGAGGTTCTGCTGAGGGTCGGCCTCTTCTTCCTCCACCCGCAGGACCGCCTCAAAATTGACCCCTTTGACCTGTAGGAAGGACCAACGTCATGTCACTGAAATCAGCCAGATGCATTCAAATTCCCGTGTCCGGCAGAGAGAGACCGGAAGGCCTCCAGGATTCTGTCAGGCAGGGGCAAGAGGGCAGGAGGCCGGGGGTCGGAGGATGGCCAGACTCGGGCCAAGAGGGGACCCGGTGCGCATCCGCGGGCCGCAGGAGGCCCTTTCCGGGTGCAGCGTTGCCGCTCCGCGGCGCCTCCAGCCTGCGCTAACACACACACACACACACACACACACACACACACA
>ML660218.1:12293691-12332427 GCA_007570785.1 Antilocapra americana | reverse complement strand
CACACACACACACACACACACACACACACACACACACGCGCGCAGACCCGCGCAGGCACACACCCCGTCGGGTGCGCCACAGGACGCTCACCGACTTATTGTCGTCGAAGGCGTGCTCCTCGATCTCCAGCTCCAGACGGTCGGCTGCCCTCCGCACGTCCTCAAGGATCTCGTCCAGCATGGACAGACTTTTGTTTCGATGCTGCATGTTTTTAAGGGCTTCAGCTTGATGTTTTTCTGCTGCAAGAAGTTCCACATATTCTGTCTCCTCCTATTCATGCATAAGAAATGAAGAGTGATGCTTATTAAGGGAACCTGGCCAGCCTGCACGCACCAGGAGCAAGCGCTCAGACGTCTGCCGTCAAAAAACGACAGGGAAGCAGCGGGACAGGCAGTGACCTGCTAAGGGGTGGTGGGGGTCTGTGTCTCACAACAGACAGAGGACCAAACCCGCGGGGCTACACACCCCATCACCTTATTGCTAGCAGAAATACCACACTTGGGTGAAAAAAAGTTTAATAATTTGTATCCTCTCACTTTTAAAGCTGTATAATATCATAGCCTTTCCATGAAGATGAATAATGGTACTTTGTATAGTTAAAGTGTCTGCCACATAATAGATGGCATAAATGATAGCTTTAAAATGTCATACAAATATTACATCTGATACAAGTTTCTTCTCATTTTAAAAGTATCCTGGGACTTCCCTGGTGGTCCAAGGGTTAAGAGTCTGCCTTGCAGTGCAGGGGACAAGAGTTCAATTCCTGGTCAGGGAATTAAGATCCCACATGCTTCATAGTAACTAAGCCTGCATACTCTGGAGGTGCAAGTGGAGAACCTCTGTGCCACAAGCCAATGCAGCCAATAAATAAGAATACATATTAAAAAAAAAAAAAAAAAAAAGTATCCTTCACCAAAATCCTTAATTCAAGTGTATACACTTGTTTAAAGCTACCTTAACAGTTTAGTTTTCAGCACCTGGGCCTTCAAGAAAATCAGCCTTCGAGCTAAAAGTTCTTGTCAGAGACTCCACATGCTGGCAGCAGTACAGGGGGCCTGTTTCCACGTGGCGTCACTGCAGAGTGAGCGCGAGCCGCTCTTCTCAGGACCCAGGGGTTTCCCACCAGGAAGTGCGTGAGAGACCCAGGGAGCTCAGGTGTGGCTCTGCTCAGTGAGGCGCCGGGGGGGCCCAGCCCTCCCACACCCGCTGGAACAGATGGCAGTCCTGGCCGTGGAGCCCGCCCCAGCCCTGGACCTGCCTTGATGGCTGCCTCCCGCAGGGCCTCCAGGCGCTGCCGGCTGCTCTCCTTCATGTTGGCCACGTCCCTGTAGTCGCCCTGCAGGGCTCTCTGGAGGCCATGGACGGCCTGGAAGATTGAGTTCTCACTTTCATTCAGCTCCTTTTGGAAAATCTCAAGCGTGTGCACCCGGAACAGCTTCTCTTGGTCCGAGAGGCTGGCGTCCCTCTCCACCGCTCTGATCGCATCCTCCAGCTTGTTCAAAACCGCGGCCTTCTGGCGCAGGAGCCCGGAAAGCCTCCTGCAGCCGTCCAGAACCCACGGTCTCCTCTGGGGGACAGCCACCCCCTGGCTGCGGCGGAGCTCAGCAGCAGGCCCCGCCATCCCCTCGTGCTCCGCGCCTCCCACCAGCAGCTGCAGGAATGGCAGCCACATCCAGAAACGGCTCCTCCCCAGCACCTTCATGATCCAGCCTCAGGGACAGGACCAGGCTGCCCAGAGACTCCGGCTTCGCTGTGCGGGCATTTCAAATACACATGTTCAGCTGAAGAAGAGAGGAACTGTCACATATAGTTGAGGGATGATTCATTGCTATTGAGATTAAAGTATTACATAATTACTAAAAACTATCACTTTTCTGAGGAAAATGTTATTTTTCGTAGATGAATAGACACATCTGAGTTATTTAAGGCATCTAGATTACAATCAGTACTGAATGTAGAGTATGGTGCCTGGAAGGTTATAGCTGAATTGAAAGGCAGTTTTCTAAGGGAAATTCAGCCTCATGTATGTGCCACATCTACCACGTGCAAACAACACAAACCAATCCCATTCAAGGCTGGGGGTGCGACCCACTTCCCCATCACAGACAAGGAGCCAGGAACCAGCTCCAGGACCAGAGGCAGAGCTGAAGTACCACCAGCCAGCTCAGCCGCACCGTCCACTTTCCTGAGCCCCCTGGACCTCGGTCCGATTTCCAGCGTGAGTCTACAGGTGCAGGCTAACAAGGTGCCAAGGACAGAAAAGAAACAGTCACAAACCACAGCCACACTGGCGCGTTTTCCCTGCCACGGATCAGGCCCCTCCGCTTCCTCCTTCAGGGAAGCCTCAGGCAGAATCCTGGTGCACCCCGACTGTGGGGCACACGGAGCGGACGGGGGCCTGGGTCTCAGGGACACCTGTGGGGCACACGTGGTGGACGGGGCTTGGGTCTCAGCACCCGCTGTGGGGCACACGGGGTGGACAGGGCCTGGGTCTCAGAGCCGCCTGTGGGCACACGGGATGGACGGGGCCTGGGTCTCGGCGCCCCCTATGGAGCACACGGGGTGGACGGGGTCTGGGTCTCAGCGTCCCCTGTGGGGCACAAAGCCAGAAGAGGGCTGGTTGAGGCGTGGGTGGAGGCTGTGCAGGAGGTGAGCAGAAAGGAGGACCACAGAGGCAGGAGGACGGAGGACACAGAAGAGGCGCAGATGTGGGAGAGCCCAGGAAGGCGGCCCTGACACCTCCTGGACCTGGCAGTGAGGCCCGAGGCCTTACACCGGGGAGAAACCAAAACCCACTGTTTCCAGGGACCCACGTGGTACTCTACAATGTACACATATTGTTTCACTTCGCTCTGGTAATCCCGGCTCCAACGAGTTTGATCTGGTTTCCCAGGCAAAGTAGATTAGACGCAGCAAAAATAAGAGTATGCATTTCTAAGAATCCCAAACCAACCAAGAACTCGCAGCCAACAGAGTGGAGACCAGCGAGCTCACGAAGGCTGGAGGGGTTGCTGCGGAGCGCTGCAGCTGTGGTCCAGTGCGGCCGGCTGCTCCAGGCAGACCCTAAGGAGGCCACCCCTGGAACAGAGCACCCACACTCAGAACGACAGTCAGAGGTCAGCCCTGAAGACCGCATGCTGGCCCGTATTCTGATGAAGAAGTTGCAACCTGTTGAGTATGTGCTCAGACCCTCTGGGTCCCCATGTCTCCCAGAGGACCACAAACTCTAGACAGCTCACTTCCAGACAAGACAGGATACACAACTAGGGATGTTTGCATTACTGAGTTTCCTGTGCAGTTTCAGGACAGCTTTAAGTAAATGTTACCACCTTAAACAAACCAACCACTGACCAATCACAGTGATACCAGCAATATGTGCTGATCTGTTATTTTATTGACTCACATACTAAGATTCTATTGTTTTGAGGGAAAGAAAGCAAGCTCAACTTCAAATGTGCACACATTTAATATTTTTCAGAACCGAGACACAAATTTCAGATGCTGAGTTAATGGCACCGATCTAGACACACTCATTTTCTGCAAAAGATCACATAAACTGAATCTTTTATAGATTTCAAACTTCAGAAAAATAAACTGCTGCACAGCTAGTTTGGGAGTAACACCCTTTGTCCATTATGGTTCCTTCTGCAGACAAGTCCCTCTCCCAACAACACCCAGTGTGGGGGAGGGGAGGCAGCACTTTAACGAGAAATCTTAAAGAATTTTAGTCGTAGTCATTAATATGTCCACTGAAAAGAACATCTATCTTTTGATAGAAAGACATCTAAGAACATGAAGCTGAAATCACAGACCATTAAAATATGAACCACAACTTCCCTGCTGGTCCAGTGACTGAGACTCTGGGCTCTCAAGGAAAAGGGCCTATGTTCAAACCCTGATCAGGGAACTGAACTGCACAGGCCACAGCTCAGGGTCTCACACGCTGCAACAAAGGTTGAAGATCCCTCAAGCCACAAAGAAGACCTAGTGTGATCAAATAAATGTTTTTTAAAAATATGAATCATTCCTTCTTCATAAACTTCTCATTTTACCTTCAAATTTAACTACCAAGTCCTATGGACTACTAAATTGTAACATGTTTTCTCTTCAGTAAATGGTGTTATTTTGTTATTACTATTTTTTTTAATAAATGGCATATATTTTCCTCTTTTAAAAATTCTGTTTATTTACTTATTTGGCTGTCCTGGGTCTTAGTTGCAGCACGTGGGATCTAATTCATTGACCAAGGATGGAAGGTGGGTCCCCTGCACTGGGTGCCTGGACTCTTAGGCAGTGGACCACCAGGGAAGCCCCTGTTATTGCTATTTTTAATTATTAAAAAAAGACACTTTGGACTGGTTTTGTTCTTATAATGAATTCTTAAAATTTCCACACCCAGCTGAAGCCCTGGCCCTACCTGGGGGAGGGGGGCCTGACCTGGCACCAGAGCTCCAGGCAAGGATTCCAGAGAGAGCCTCGAGGATCCGAGGATCCCGGCTAGCAGGTGTGGGACCTCTGGAAAAAAGAAAGCAGGAGGGTTATTCGCAGTGGGAAGTTTGACAGGAGCATTTTGGCCAGATTCTGCCAGAGCTTCCAGGCACAAAACAGCAACAAAGAAGGAGGCAAAGATACCCAGGGTAGAAGCAACCTAACTCAATGTGATTTCCAGAGGATTTTACCCGAAAAGCCTATTTTACACTTAAACAAGTTAGATAATGTAAAGCCTATTTCTTAAAAGATAAAGCACTTATAATCCTGTAAATACAACTTAGGGTTTATTTCTAACCAGTAAAAAAAACTGGAAAATGAATTTAAAAAGCAAGAGAGGAAGGAAAGAAAATTCTTATAGACAAGAACAAATTTATGATATGGGAGAACAGCACTGACACATGTAAATTATCATATGTGAAATGAATCACCAGCCCAGATTTGATGCATGATACAGGGTGCTCAGAGCTCGTGCACCGGGATGACCCAAAGGGATGGAATCGGGAGGGAGGTAGGAGAGGTGTTCTGGAAGGGAAACACATGTATACCCATGGCAGATTCATGTTAATGTATGGCAAAACCAACATGATAATGTAAAGAAAAAAATAATTAAAAAAAAAGAACAAATTTTAAAGTATGTAATGTTACTTAAACTGTACAAAATCCAGTATTCCTATACCTAATCCAGTCACTAGCATCTGTCCCGTGACTGGCAGCCACGGGGGCGGGGGGTGGGGGGGGACCGGACCGGCTCTGGCTGCGGGGGGAGGGAGAGTTGGGGGAGGGGGTGTGTGGACCATTCAACCCCTCAACGTCCACAGCCCCGGCCAGCGCTCCCATTGTGCAGAGTGGAGCGAGTGCTCGGGGAGGAAGCGGGGAGACCAGACCCCCGGAGTGGAGGAGACCATAACCCAGGGAAGGGGAGCCCAGACCCCCGGGGAGCCCAGACTCCCAGGGAGGGGGAACCCAGACCCCCGGGAGGGGAGCCCAGACCCCCGGGGAGGGAGGAGCCTAGACCCCGGGGAGGGAGGAGCCCAGACCCCAGACCCCAGACCCCGGGGAAGGAGGAGCCCAGACCCTGCGGAGGGGGAGCCCAGACCCCCGGGAGGGGAGCCAAGACCCCGGGGAGGGAGCCCAGACCCCCGGGAGGGGAGCCCAGACCCCGGGGAGGGAGGAGCCCAGACCCCCAGGGGTGGGGAGGAAGGGCGCCCTGAGAGCCACACTTGAGGCCGCGCCGAGGCCCGGCGCCGCACGCCGCGCAGCGCTCACCCGGACGTTGCAGCCGCGGCGCGTCCTGGGTCCGGCTCTCCGGAGGGGAGGACAGGGAGGCGACTTCTCCGCATCCCTTTCCAGGCGGCAGGGCCGCCCCCGGGGCGGGGCCCAGGTCTGGCGCCCGGAGGGCCGAGCGGCTCGCCGTCTCCCGAACGGGCTCACGCCGACGCGGCCGAGAGGGCGTCGCGGCTCCTTTAAGGAGGCGGGGCGCGGTGTTCCCGGCACGGGGCGGGGCGGCGCGGGGCACGCCGGGAGTCGGAGTCCTGCGTCCCCGGACGGTGTTTGGGCTGCGGGCGGGGCGGGGCGGGGCGGCGGCGGGAGGGGGCGGGGCGGGGCGGCGGTCCGTGGGTAGGTGGTCCCCGGGCGCGGGCCCCCGGCCGTGCTCTGAGGCGCCGCGGAAGCGCGTGCGGAGGGCCCCGCGGGCGGGGCCGGGCCGGGAGCCGGGGGCGTCCGACGCCGAGCCGGGGGACGCTCGGCCCCGGCTCCCGGGCGCGAGCTGCGGGCTCCGCGGTGAGTGCGGCGGGCGGCGGCCGGGGAGGGGACGCAGCCGGCTGCGCTGGGGAGAGGCCCCGGGCAGGAGAGGGTCCAGGAGGGAGGTGCGGGGGGCGGCGGCGGGGACCCGCCCGCCGGTGGGGAGAGCCGCGGAGAGGGAGGCGGAGGACGCCGGGCCCGAGAGACGCGAGGGCCCCAGCAGGTCCGGAAAGCGGAGCCCGCGCTCCCCCGGGGGACGGCGCCGCGCGGGCGGGGCCCGGCTTGCGGGAGAGTGCGGGGCGCTTGGGTCTCGCTCGTTGTCCCCCCCCAGCTGCTGAACCCGGAACCGTCGGGGCGACTCAGCTTACACCGTTAACTGGGTCAGCCCTTGGAAGCGACCCGAAGAGGAGGTTTTGTTGCGTTCGGTGTCTCTGGAAGGGCGTATCTTCATTCGATCTGTGGTCTTGATGCCAACGTCACAGAAGTGGTGCTTCACAAGGTCACAGTTAAAAGGCTTGAGATCTTTTCCAGACGTTAGAGAATTTATCTGATGTTTCTCCTAGATTATCCACATTTTTATTTCAAGAATTTTGTACATTTTAAGAGGGTAAGACAATGAAATGTAAGAAAAGTCCACCCACTTCCCTTAAAAGCTGCCGATAATAATTTTATTTCCTTGGCATGGTGAGCCTTAGTGAAGTCCATCACAGCTTGAAGTGTAGGCCATGGTCCTGCAAGTTTATGGACCTTTATTAATTTATTTTTTAGGCGTGACCTCCAAATGGCCCAGCTCCTCCTGGCACTGAAACTGAAGAAAGTGGTCCCCTCTGTACTTTGCTTTGGTGACTGAGAAGCTCAGAGCCTAATTTTCAGCTCTTATATATGGTATGTGTGTCTGTATCTTATCTCTGGCATTTTTTGTCTTTTTTCCTCCTTCTCATTTCATCATCTACATCTTGTTTTCCAATTACATACTTTTGTAAGTTACAACTTATTCTATGTGCTTCTGTAGACTGTGTCATCTTTTTGAACAAAACTGAGTATAAATCCTTTTAAAAGTAAACTTTTCCCCTTTATCATGTTATTGTTTTTTATAAAGTATTAGCATCTAGTAGGCGGGTCTGGTTTTGTTTTGGAGGGACGGTTTGGCCATACCATGCGGCATGTGGGATCTTAGTTCCCTGACCAGGGATCGAACCCGTGCCCCCCGCAGTGGAAGCATGAAGTCCTGGTCGCTGGACTGCCAGGGACGGCCCTCGTGTCTGTTTCAATTTTCAGACTTGGTGAATCACTGTCGTTTCTGCAGTCGTTTTCATCAGGTCACCTTCAATAAGTAAAACCCTAACCATTCTGGTATCTGGAAGCATCAAAATACTATTTGGTTTCATCATATACTATATATAGTGCAGTTACATGGCAGTTTTGTCATTTACTACCCACCCACAGCCTCTGCCCTATTTTTCCGTTTTATTTCTGTCTCAGGTACATGAACTTCTCATTATTAGTATCTTTACTTAATCATCACAAGCTTTTTGTGCCTGCTTTTGGAAGTACTATAAGTTACTCTTCACACAATTTTTTGTTACATGTGTGTATTTTCTAATTTTAGACAGAGGAAAGCTTAAAATAATGATGTTTCTAAACCTCAAGGGCCTTCTCCTGGTCGTTAGGGCCTAAAATTGATTGAAGCCGAGGACAACCCATAGGTGGGCTGTGGTGTTGTGGTCAGACCTCGGGTTATCCTCTAGCCTCACTTCATCAGATGGTACACGCGTTTTATAAAAAGAGATTTCACTGAGACTCAGAGGAAAAAAACGGTATCCTATTTCATGCGAAGGGAGCCAGATAAGGATCAAAATGTATTTTGCATAGAATACTGATTTTTCTAATTTTGGGGAGTCTAGACTTTCCATATTTGTTACTATATAGATACTGTCGTTTGAGTTTTTAGAAGGCTGTCCAGTGTTTTTAACCAGTGGGGAACAAAGCTTTGTATTTCTGTAGTTCGGAAGTGCAGTCCGCTCACCCAGAAGTTAAGTCCAAATACAATGTAGGTGCTGGTGATCGAGACGTAACGGCTCTCTGGGCCAGCCTCATTGGCTTTCCTGCCTCTCTTGCTTCCCAGAACATAAGCTTAAATCATCTCAGAAGGACAAGGTCCGCCAGTTCATGGCAGTTACTCAGGCTGGCAAAAGAAGTGCCGCCCACTGCTTAGAGCAGAGCAAGTAGACACCAGACCTGGCCACGGACAGCTGCTTTCAGTACCCGAGCTTGTTCACAGGGAATCCATGAGAGCCTCCGTGGACAGGAAGAAACTAGAGGGGCTGTATAACAAGTACAAAGGTAAAGGCACCGAGGCGCCGCCCTGGGCGGGCGCAAGGCGGTGGGTGGGAGTTTCCCATGCCTCTGACTGTGTGCTGTGTTAAGAGCACAGTCCCCTCCCTTGCTGATGCTCAGCTGTACAGTTAGTTTAATTGGAACGTGGATGCCAATCACTCGAGGCAGGGGTGGGACAAGGCACACAGAGTCTAAAGGCTGACGGGCAGCGAGCCTCCTGTGCGCGGCCTGGGTCAGCCCTGGGGAGTCACTAGTGGGAGGCTTGGTGTCCAAGCCAGGGGGCTACGCCCGCTACAAGAGTACTTTTCCCCAGCCCTTCCCCTGGGCAGGAGGACCTGGTGAGAAGGCTGCTTGAGAATGATCCCGAGTAGGTGTGATGGGAGGCGCAGGGCACCCTGCCCCCCACGGTTGGCGGTGACAGAGGCCTGCAGCAGTGCCCGTGGCAGAAGGTTCTGGAAGGGCGCTTGGCAGAGAAACCTTGTGTTGTCAGTTGGAGACAGTGGTTATTTTTATTGACATCGGCACTTAAAGTGGTGCTGCAAAACAAGTCTGCACGGTGAGTCTGCAGACAGAAACAGCTCCTCGGGCTCCGGGTTCTGCATCGCGTGTCAGGTCTGCTGAGTGTGAAGGCGGCAGAGGCTCAAGAGTTGACTTGGTTTTTCTTTCTAGCAGTTTCTAAGGTTACTCTTATGTTTCCAAAACTTGAAAACATAGAACGCAGAGAGTGAAAACCCTTATTTAAACAAGTATTAACACAAACTTCCTAGACTTTGAGTTCTTGTTTATATATTTTTTTCATTTTTTACTTTTTAAAATATACTGTGTATATTTTAATCTATTTAGATAAAGAAAATCAACTGAAAATTGTATTCTTTTTTTTTTTTAAAAAAAAACCTTAGTTCAGAAACATGTTCTGTGGTTAAAAAAACAGGTTTGTATATGTAGTTCTCCAAAAAGGAACGCTGTTTTCAATGTGCTTTAAATTTTCTGGCTGAGTTAATTACTGAGCTAATTCTGTAAGTCCTATGCTCTGCAGAGTTTTTAAGTTACTCAGATATGTGCAGCTGCCTTTGCAAAAATATTTTTGTATGAAAGTTATCTTTAGTCTTTAGTTCAAGATTCATCCCTTCATCATTTAATTTTATTTATGCAGTTCTTATCATTTAAAATAAGCACATGGTACAGTCTCTGGGCCCTAAAAATAAATATATAGTCAGAGACTGTCGACAAACACCGTCGTTACAGAATGCATGCGAACGGACGAGGGCCTCCAGGCTACTCGAACGCGTCCAGAAGTGACGTGTGTCGGGCGGCTGTTGGGGGGGGCGCGGTAGGCCCATTTTGAGTCGGGAGCACAGGCTTGAGTCGGGATGTCGTGCGCCCGCTCGCACAGCCTGGGAGCATAGAGTTGGAGGTCTTTGTGGCTGCTGGGGCCAGGGATGGGGCCAGCGGTCTCCTCAGGTACGACCCACGGAGATGTGGCGCTGCGCGCCGAGGAGCCCCATCATGTGTGGTGAAGAGTCTGCTGCTCTTGCCCTTGCCCCGAGAGAAGCGCCGCGGCCAGCTCCGGCACCCCCGCAGCAGCAGAGGTGGCACGTCACCACCAGGCAGGTCCGGAGGCCGGCGAGCTCGAGGGGCCTCACCAGTGCGCTCTTGCTGACGCTCTAGTAGGCTTCACTGTTTGTATTTCCCATGGAAAAATGCTAACTTGCTTAGTTTTATTTCTAAACTAGAAATCAGGGGAGGGTTAAGCCAGAATTTCTCAGCGGTTAAGTGTGGGTGTATAAACTAAATGTCCAAAACATAGGTGGTGTGCAGTGGATCAGCACTGTGACAAACGGAGTCGCTTCTGAAGACACGTCCTCTCTCTTCTGCCTTGGCGAGGCGGCAGCGCTTCACCACGCAGTGTTTTCCATGGCAGTTTTTCCTTGGGCAAGCTGAAACTCTGTAAACGTGAATTTCTATTTTACTCTAGGGAAATCAAAATTTTTATTCGTGATGACATTTTTAGAGAAGTTTCAGTGATTTTTTTTTCCCCCCTGAAAACCCAGAAACCTAGATTTTAAAAATAGTATTTTCCGGATAAATTATTATCTGTTACTATGTGTTTCATATATACTTGAAAATTGCAGTGCGTTGACTGATGTATTAAAAATACGTTCTTTTCACCCATTTTAGGAATACTCTTCAAAATACCAAGTTTTTAACTAATTTTTCCCTTAATTTTAACTGTAGACCCACAAGATGAAAATAAAATTGGAGTTGATGGAATTCAACAGTTTTGTGAGGATTTAAGCCTAGATCCCGCCAGTGTCGCAGTTTTGGTTACAGCACGGGAATTCAGGGCTGCAACTCAGTGTGAATTTAGCAAAAAGGAGTTTGTAGACGGCATGACAGAACTTGGGTAAGCAAACTGGTCTCTTTAGTTAAACTTCTTCAGAAAGGAAAGTATTTTCAATGTTACTTTTCAGCAGCCTGTAAGTTTCATATCAATTTTATGTTCTTTGTATATGTTACAGATTTCTTGTGCATTTGTACTATTAAACCTTTGGTTTTCTTTTGAATTCCAGTTAAGGTGTTCAGTATTTTTATTCGGATTAATTCCTTTTGTTACACTTTCTCCTTTTTAATTTTTTCCTTCCAGTTTTGAGTTATCATGAGCATCTAGGTGTTTTTTTGTTTGTTTGTTTTCAGCCATTTATTTCATAATACTGTGTACCAAATGTATAATTTGCTGTGTTGCTGCATTAAGCATTAATAAAATGTCATTCTGTCTTTTTGCTTGTACGACTTCTCTGCTCTACCTAGAGTTGGAGTAAAAGGCTCATTAATACCTTAAGATGTTTCTTACCTATTAGGTGAGTCAGAGAAGTACATGAAAGCACGTAACATAAATGACTTTTAACCACTAAGCTTACTGCACTGTTCCATGAAATGTGTAGAAGCCGAGCTGCTGACTTGCTGACACTCTGATGTCTCCGTGTTGACAACTTAAACTCACTTATTTTTAGCTCCCAAAGGAGCACCAAAGCCTTAGGTAAACATGTTCTAAGGCTGTGCAGATAGGGTGCTTGTTTTCACTAAACCCAGGAGTCTGTTAAGATGATAAGTTCTATAGACTTTATTTCTGATATCTTCCCACATTCCAGGTAGTTGAATAAAACCAACTGAACAGTATGTATCTGTATAACAGTGTTGTAACCGCACCTGGGAACGCCCTAGAGCAGTTTCAGTGACCTTAGAACCGGAAAGGCCCGTTAAAAGAGCATCCCATGACTGCTGGACCACAGTTACCCACCTGTTAAAATCTCCACAAAATGGGAGCTTTTAGAAATAAGTGCTTCTTACAGAGACAATTAATGGCATTTCTTAGACATTGTCTGGGAATACATCGTACAAATAAAATTTTAAAATTCCTATTAGCCTATGAAGTGTCATAACTTTAAATACATATTTTAAAGATTTTGAGCATGAATCTTCCTAAAATGTTTTTAGATCACCTCACGCCCTCTTATCTGGAGTTTACAGAATATAATGTAAGGTCACAAGTGATGGTCCGTGACTTGCTCTGTCTCCACACCTCATGGGGCACTTAAAGGTGAAAGTACCATTCAGAATATTAAACAGAAGTTTTGTGAATGTGTTAGTGAACTGTGCTGTGGAGAATCACCTGTGCTTTTAGGAACGTGAAGGACTGTTTGCCTCTGAACAGTGCTGAGCTCTAGGACTCCTCCGGCTTCTGTGTCTGCTCCGATATGATTTCCTCACACTTTCCCTGGCTATTGAGTCCTGACTGGTTAGAATACCTGCCTTTAACAGTTAATTCTACACCTTTTCTTTGGGTGCTTGAGGATTCTTAGATAAACTGAATAAACTTTATGAAATACCTTGACATTTTTAAAAACAAAAAAATTGTGTGTGG
Source organism: Antilocapra americana (assembly GCA_007570785.1). Taxonomy (NCBI): domain Eukaryota; kingdom Metazoa; phylum Chordata; class Mammalia; order Artiodactyla; family Antilocapridae; genus Antilocapra; species Antilocapra americana. The sequence goes on along the minus strand of ML660218.1, from coordinate 12,319,936 downwards.
GTCTCCCCTGGTGTGTCCATGGGTCTTTTCATCTGTCTTTAACCCAGCACCACATATTCCTAATTGTTGTAGCTTCAGAGTAAGTCTTGATGAGTTAGTAGAGTCTTCCCACATTGTTCACTTACTGCAAGATGGTTAGCGTTTATTATTTCAACGGGAGTAAGAAGAGTCTTTTCAACAAATGATGCTGACACAATTGGGTAAACATGAAAAAACGTGACCTCAGCCCCTCCTTCACACCGTAACTGAAAATTAGTTGGGACTAGATTGTATATGTGTCAAGACCCTGACGCCACAGCGTTTTAGACAAAGATTAAGAAACTATAACCTTGGGTTTAGCTTTTTCAGAAAAGACCGAAAAAGTACTACCCATAAATGAAAAAAATGGTAAGTTGGACTTGATCAAAGTTAAAAACAGCATCAAAAGATGCTGTTGGGAAAATGAAAAAGATAAAACAGTGGGAAAAAGTATTTGTTCTCTCTTTGTATACGTTATAATCACTATAAAAACATAAAAGTCAATCTGAAAGAATCCAAGAAAAGAAAGGACACAAGGAAAATTAACTTATGGCGGGACAAATAGTAAGCCCATGATAAAATGGAAGATTTAAGCCTAAAAATGTTTGCATTTACATAAATACTTAAATGTAAGTGAACTAAATGCTAGGTGAGTTTTTAAAAATCAACTGCTGTATGTACTGTTTACAGTAGATACAACTAAGACACCAGGGCACAGAACAGTCTGAGGGACACAGTCTAAGGTAGTGTGTGAGCACTGATCAGAAATAGGCTGTGTGGGTGTTAATATATTAAAGCAAACTTTAAAGCAAATTCTACAGGTGATGAAAGACATTTTCTGTTTCTTTTTTGGTGGAAAAAGAAAAGGTGCTTTTACTCAGGAGGCCAGCGACCTGGGAAGATGGTGGACTGGCATCTTCAGACCACCTCTGAGATGCTGGTTAGGGGACAGAAAATTTAAAGTGGGGTGTTGGTCAGCCCCAGTAATCCTCTGGAGACTCGTCCTGCAGTGGTCTGGTCAGTGTCATCTCCGTGGGTTTCTGCTTCTACCGTCTTAAGGCCCTGGAGTTCTGTGGACACACGTCCTGTGAGTCTCCGGTTCCCCAGCTCCAGCTGAGGGCAGGCAGAGCAGGATGGTATTAGTGCTTGGGGTGCATTCCCTGAAGACCTCACACGATGTCTCAACTGGAGACACGTTGACACAGAGAAGCCAGCCGGTGTATCTGAGTGAGACAGCAAGGAGGGGAGGGTCATGGGTGAAGGGATTAAGGGGGGGGGCGGGGAGTGGAGGCAGGAGGGATCTGAAGACCGTCTCTTAATGATAAAAGTCTTATTTTACCAGGACAGTAATAGCTTATTTAAAGTAGAAATTAAAACTCTAAAGAAAATGATAGAAACCTGCAAGCAAAGTGGGGAATACATCTTCCCATCTTCTCACATACATCTTACCAACTGGTAGACTAAGTGGGTAAAAAATCAGTAAGTCAATAGAAGATTCGGGAAAGGAAACAGAACATTGCCCTTGATGTGGAGGAATACATAATTCTTTTCAAAAAGACAACATTTGTGAATATTGACCATAAATGGGCCATAAGGCAGGGTGCAACAGTGTCCGAGAGTTGAAGTGACACTGGATGTTTTCTGACTACAATACAACTAAGGAATATAACAAAAAGATAGCTAGAGAGGTTGGAATCTGTGGAGACTCTACCTCTGAATAACCCTTGGGTTGAGAAAGAAGTTGCAACAGTTAGAACATGCGGGAGTCAGCTGCTTAGATGCATATTTTAGAAAGTTGAAACTCAGGAAAGCATCCATCAGCAAGTAGCGAAAAGAACAGGAGATTAAACTCAGAGCGCAGAGGGAATTAAAATTTTTAAACAGGCAGTGATTTAATGATATTTTTTAAAAGCTATAAGTAGAAAGGATTCATAAAGCCAAAAACTTGATATTTGAGAAGACCAGTAAAGTAATGAATGCCACATAAGCCATATAGAAAGAAAGGGGACGTTGCTATAGCCCCCGCAGATAAAATGAGATTGTATTATGAACAACTTTATAAGTTTGAAAGCTTAAATGAAATACAGAAGTTCTTAAAAAAAAATGACAACTTACTGAAACGGGCATGTGAGGACACAGCTCCGTAACTCAGAGAATCAGAACCCGTAATTTACAGTCTTTTCAAGGAGAAAAGTCGTGGCCATGATTGGTTCACTGGCACATCTTACCCAACTTTTAATAAAGAGAATAACACCGGTTTCACACCAGAGAAGGATACAGGAAAAAACTCTCCTAGCAGAGCCTCGATAGTAAGACCATGTTGAAAAGGGAAAATTATAAGGCTCTCTCAGTCGTAAGAATCAAAAGACGTATGATGAACAGAAAATGCAAAAATCCTAACCAGATTTTCAGCAGAATGAATCAAGCCTCCAAAACGAGTGAACCAAAAATCAGGATAAATCATGATGACAGCTTGTAGTCCAGGAATGCAAAGTCTGTTTAACCTTACAAAGTCAATTAATGTAATTTATTGTAGTAACAGGAAAGGGAGGGATGGGTCTTTCATCAGTGTGTGACATGGTGCTTGCAGTAATTGGCAGCAGGAGTGGAGCAGGATGAGAGCCAGGAACAAACCTGTGCTTCCAGAACACTTGTTTTAGGCAGAGGTAGCCTTTTAGAGATGTGGGGAAGGAATGGCTTTTCACAGAAGAGTGCTGAGGGAACTGGCTGGTTGCGTGGGAGAAGGTGGCTTCCCTGGTGGCTCAGATGGTAAAGAATGCGCCTGCAATGCAGGAGACCCAGGTCAACCCCTTGGTTGGGAAGATCTCCTGGAGAAGGAAATGGCCACCGCTCCAGTATTCTTGCTTAGAGAATTCCATGGACAGAGGAGCCTGGTGGGCTGTAGGCAGTGGGATCAGAAAGAGTTGGACACGACCGAGCGACTGACATGTCACGGGAGGAGGTTCGTCTTGGTCTCTGCCTCGCGCCGCACATGCAGTCAGTTCACTGAGCTGAAGATCTCAGTGAGAAAGGCCAAAGGCAGAAGCCTTCAGAAAACGGAATACCCGCGGCCATACAGGAGCAGAGGTGGTCAAAGGCCATCAGGAACCACTGCAGAGAAGACCAGTGAGGGACGGTGCTGCCCTGAAATCAGAACTTCTGGCCAGAAACAGCACCAGGAGGCCTCACGTGGGGAAGGGGGTCGGGGCGAGAGATGCTGCGCTGACGTGAGGGTGCCCGCAAAACAAGAAAAAGATAAGCTAGTGGAGAACGGACCGGAGACGTGGCCATGCCCTTCGCGGAAGGTCTTTCCCAGGGGCCAGTGAAGGGACGAGCAGGTGCTCGGCCTCACGGGGTGGAGTGGGGGCGCGGACTGAGAACACCTCAAAGAAGGCCCTCACAGGTCGGCTAGGACAGCTGCCGGGCGTTGCTGGGGGCAGTCCCGCGGAGAGGGCTTGACGAGACTCGCGGGGTCGGCCGGCTGGCCACCACACGACGCGCCCACTTGTGCGCAGGACACACACGGGACCTTTAACATTCTCTGCGACCAGGAAACTAGAAACACCAGGAGGCTTACCTGTAGCACGGAGGTGCTGCAGTGCGACTGCGGCGGCATGCTGTGACACGACGGAGATGAGCCGCCAGAGCCGCGTGTCACGGGTGAGCCACATATGCGACGTCGGCACAGAAACCCAGGCGCAAAGTGGAACGTGGGATCTCCCGTTTCTTAACCGCAAAGCGGGGGTAACTGGCCTGCCGAGGAGCGCTCGTGCTGTGACGAGGCAGGGGGGACGGCCTAGAGGCGGGGGCTCCCGCGCACCCGCCAGACACCGAGCTCTGCGTGGGCTCGGGGACCTGCCGCAGGGGCACGAGGGTGAGCGGCGCGTGGCTCTCAGCCTCCTCTTGCCGTGCAGTCAAATGACAGATTGTATGTTTCACTGTTCTAAGCTTTAGTAAGGGCTTTTAAATATTCCTAAAGGTTGTTGACTTTTTGGAGGAAAATCCAATTTTAAAGTGATAGAGTTGTCTTCCTGTGTCGGCTGTTTTAAGTCCAGTCCGCTGTAATGAAGCACACTCTGGACACACTGGCCTGCGTGCTGCGGGCCTGTCTCCTCAGGGACGGTGCAGGCTGCAGGTCGGCTCAGCTCTGCCCTCAGCAAGGGCCCAGGTCTTCCCGCCTGGTCTCCGTCACGCCTGGGCGCTGGTCTCTGCCTGGCCCCGCTGCAGGGCTCACCCCTGGCTGTGTTCCAGACCACACAGGCGAGGAGAGCCTTGCAGCTTCTGTGGGGTTTTTCTTTACGTTTAATGACATCTCTGTGTGCGTGGTAAGTCGCTTCAGTTGTGCCCAACTCTTTGCGACCCCAGGGACTGTAGCCCGCCAGGCTCCTCTGTCCGTAGGATTTCCCAGGCAAGAACACTGGAGTGGGTTGCCATTGCCTCCTCCAGGGGATCTTCCGGACCCAGGGATCGAATTCACATGTCCTGTGTCTCCTGCGCTGGCAGGTGGCTTCTTTAACCACTGCGCCCCCTGGAAGCCCGGTGGCCTCTCTGCTAAGGTGCAATCCATGCTCCACATAAATCAGTGGCTTTGGTTTCCTCTCTGAGCGTAGGGTTATCACCACAAACAGGGCTGGCCCTTTCTAGCCCTTGTGGCCCAAAGGAGGGGCCCGAGCCTCAGGCTGCACCGGAGCGCAGGGAGGCTGGAGCTCTGCCTGCGACGCCCACGTGAGGCTCTGTGTCCTGTCTCAGGTGTGACAGCACGGAGCAGCTGAAACCCTACTGCCAGGCCTGGAGCGAGCTCAAGGACACGGTGAAGTTCACCAGTTCACCTTCACCTTTGCTCGGAGCCCTGGGCAGAAGGGGCTAGGTGAGCATGCCTGCCAGACGCCAGTCAGCACCAGAGGCCACACGGGCGAGGCCAGCAGGGCTCCGGGCAGTCCCCTCCTCTGCCATCTCTCCACTGATGGGCGCCCCTCGCTGCTGGGACAGTCCCACGCACTCCAGCCCCTCAGCCTGCAGTCACTCCTGACGTGTGGAGCCAAAAATACGATTTTAAATGTGAAGTAATTTTCAGATGCTCTGCGTTCTCTCCTTTGGTGTGTAATTGCCTAATGGGTTAGTGACACGGGCAGGTGACGTTAGCCTCGTCCTGGGCTGGGGATTTAATGTTAACTTCCTTCAACCAATTCTGATGTGTGTTGGATTATGTTTTCTTCTTTCAGAGATGTGTGATCTTGCCAGAATGTTACTTGAGCATTACTGTATATGGTATATGCAGATAATCTTTAGCTTGTATTTCCGGTTTGAGGTTTTGGTTTATTTGAGGATTATAAAATCGCTTATTTTTGTTGCCATGTCACAGAGAACCTCAAACTCAGTGTTTCGCGCAGCCATTGTTTTTATGGCTTATGATCCTTTGGCTCAGGGCTCCGCTGGGCAGCCCTCCTTGCCACGCGGGTCAGCTCAGACTTCCAGCAGTGTTCCCGCTGCGGCTGGACGCCACCTGCCCGGCTGACCAGGGCTCCCCTACAGGGTGGTGATCCCGCTGGAAGCCTGCAGGGCTGCAGGCCGGGGAGGTGGGAGCTGCCTGGGAATCCTGCAGCATCGGTTCCATCTGAAGTCATCGTGATTGACATGCTTTTAAAATTCCACTGTAACTTCGAAGAGGTTGTAAATTAGTCCAAGTTAGTCACCTATTTTAAAGTTTATTAATTTACTTTCTTTGGTCATGAAGTTCAGTGTGAGAAGTATTGTAATTTGGAGCAGTTTTGCAGCATGGAGCCCAGTGTCTGTAGCCTCTATTTTAAGTAACTCTGCCTGAGCATCAGGCAGCAGAAAAGGAGAACTTTATAGTTTACCCTGTAATTCCTTCACTGAGGAAAAAAAGGTCATTATCTTATCTACTTTATGCCTATAGACAAAAAAGATGTTTATCAGAAATCAGTCACTGAAGAATTGAAACAGTTACTGATTTTATGTCTTTGCTTCGTGAGACTCATTGAAAGAACATAAAATCATATTCAAGGGAACAGTAGCTTCTTCAGGAAAATTATTACATACCTGGACACTCCACAAACATCACACTTTATTTTAGAAGGTTTTCTGAGGGTTTTTTAAAGAAAGATGCACAGCCAGATGAGTTTGCGGGGTGGGAGGGAGGTTCGAGATGGGGGGGCGGTCCTAGAACTGATTCACGTTGTTCTATCAAAGAAGCTAGCGCAGTGTTGTCAGGCAGCTGTTATTTGCTGTTGTTGCTCAGTGATTCAGTCCTGTCTGACTCTTTGTGACTCCATGGACTGCAGCATGCCAGGCTTCCCTGTGCTTCACAAAGCAACTGTACTTCAGTTTTAAAAAATGAGTAATTTTACAGGGGTGAACCCCAGATGGGACAATTGATTTTACAATTTCCAAAGTATATGACATTGTCTGTCTTCTGAAGGGTTAAATATAAAGAGGTTGATCCAAGTGTTCCTGTAATTCCTAAAAAAGTGTGGACAGCAGTGGGACGGGCTGGGAAAACACCCTGCAGGTTGGGTCTGCGTTCCCTTCGATCTGTGTGCCTGTCATGTTAGTCAGAGGGGCACGAGCTATGCTGTTGCATGGCTGTTCCTCGGACCAGTGCTGCTTAGTCGCTCAGCCATGTCTGACTCTTTGCAACCCCACGGACTGTGCCTTGCCGGGATCCTCTGAGCATGAGGTTTTCCAGACAAGGAAACTATGTTTTCTTGTGGGTTGCCATTTCCTACTCTTTAGCTTAGTTAAAGTCGCTCAGTCGTGTCCGACTCTTTGTGACCCCATGGACTGTTCAGTCCATGAAATTCTCCTGGCCAGAATACTGGAGTGGGTAGCCATTCCCTTCTCCAGGGGATCTTCCCGACCCAGGGATCAAACTGGGGTTCCCTGCTTTGCAAGCAGATTCTCTCCCAATTGAGCTATGAGGGAAGCCCCCTTAGCCTAGTAGAGGAGATAATTAAAGCTCCTTGACGCTTTGTCTTAATGTAAGAAATTTAGTGTGCCTTTATGCTGGCCAGAGCCCACAATCAGTTGGCTTTAAGAGATCATAAGTTTTGAGGAAGTCAAGTTTCATGATCATTAACTAACTTTTCCATCAGCCCAAATATTCTTTTTTGACAGGATGGTCATCTTTATGATCTAATTCTAAACGGAGCATCACAGACAAATCGTTTCCTCACTCAGGAGGGAGGGTTTTCAGAAAATAGCTCCTCTGATGATCCCCTTCATGGTCAGTAGAGGAGAGTTTGTTCTTGATTTCAGCTCTCAGGTTCCATCACTTTTACAAACGGCCAGGTCCATCAGGACAGCACTCAACGTGTTTACTTAGGAGATGCTGGGTCTGAAAATGCAGGCATCTCCTATGAGTGTGTGCTTTACAAATATGCACATCAGGAACTTTATAAAAGAGTCTCTAGGGCCAAGCAAACCCAAAGGTGACCAAATTTAACATCTGCCATGAGGCTTTGTTTGTCTTTCTTTCCCAGGTTTGCCCCCACTTGTCAGTGTGAGGCTTCCCCTCACTAAGATGCGTTGAGTGTAGCTTTTCCTAAGTGATAAGGAAGTGGACTGAGCAGGACGCGGGCCCATAGGTAAGGTCCAGCCAGCCTTCTCTGCTAGGCGTTCCTCAAGTTTTCCGACCACTGCTTTCTTTCTAGTCTTAGAAAGGTTATTTCAGACTGAGTTATCTCATGAACGTTAAACACACAGGAAATAAAGGCATTTTATTGGAAGTTGGCTACTACTCATGTGTTTCTTGCTCATCCATTTCTAATGATTGACCTGGGAACCTGAGGTCAGAGCTTCAGCTTTTATGACTTTTGTCCAAGTTGGACCAAACCAGATTTAGATGAAAATCTTTTGGAAGGTGTTCAGTGGAATATTTTGCATTGAAAGAATCTGTTACCTTAAATATTTATTTATCGGCTTTTTGCATTCATCCTCCTGGCATGCACACATAAGCATTATTTCAGTACAAGACTGTTGTTTTATCATGTGAAAGCAATGAGCACCAGCCAACATAGTTGAAGGTTGTCAGCTTCAAGAAGGAACCTTCTCAGCCCCTTGATGTTCTTGTGTATCAATCATATAGAAATAAATGGATACCAACCTTGCCGTGAACAGAGAATGAGTCCCTCTCCTGCAGCCCTGAAGCTCAGCTTTTGTGCTCCGTTAACATCTCATCTTAGGATGCAGCCCGCGGCGTCGGTCTGTTTATATGTGAAATCATCGCTACTTTCCAGCTAGGGAAAAATGAGGACATTGACTTTTACTAGTGACCAAATAACATGCTAATTTGTCTTGGCTTTACCTTAAGAAATCCCAAGTCTTTATGACACTTACGGGATCAACTTTTGAATCAGATTCCATTTTAGTTCTTACCGTGGCAAGGAAGGTCTATTTGGAAAGCGCTGTGTGCCTTCCTTTCTGAACAAATTTTTAACTTGTAGTTCATCGCTTAGTGCCTGGGGCTGTTTTTTTTAGTGTCTATATAATGGTCTGTGTTAATCATAGCCAGATAATCGTATCCAGGTCGGTCCAGCTGTCAAGAAAGCCCAGTACATGAGAAAAGCAGAGTCTCCATAATGGAGTCATCAGGGGCCAATTACTGACACGTCCAGATACCCTAGGACACAGATGGTTCTCAGGGCACCAAATCAGATTGTATGCAGCTTCAGGAGCTCTTCTGTAAGCCTTAGCTCGCATGTAACTGTGGGTGAGACTGCTGAGGGTTGCTGGTAGGTGCATGCCGGCGTGCCAGGAAGCGGTCCCTGTGCTGTGGGAAAAGGAGCTGGGACTCACTGAGGGACCTCTTGGGCCAGATTTGGAAATGGCCGTCGCATACTGGAATCTGGCGGTGTCTGGAAGGTGAAATTTCTAGATCTTGGGAACACCTTCTTGTTGGTAAGTGTCTTCCTGCTTGCCAGGTCCACACGTGAGGGATCAGCCAGTGTGGTTACCATGCTAATAACCGATGGCTTGTCTGCAGGCCCTGAGGAACTGGTGTCCCCAGCGGCGGTCACAGGGAGCCCCCCCCCACAGCCACACTCCGCCTCCTGCAGTGCCCATGAGCTCGGGCCAGGACACCTCCAGACTGGGCGCCTGTGGTCCCCGCCCCAGCGTGTCCAGGGGCCGAGAGCACTCGTGACTACAGCCGAGGGGAGGCGCCGGGCGCCGGGCCTGTCCCTGGCCGCGGAAGGTGGCTGTGTTGTCCTGCTCGGGGTCCCCCTGCTCTGTGAGGACCAGTCCTTCTAGGGGAGGGGAGGGGGACAGCCCTCCAGGAGCAGCCTCAGGAGAGAAGCACCCAGACACGGGCAGCAGGAGGCCCAGGGCGCGTGTAGGGCAGCAGGAGCAGAAGAGCATGCGTGAGGCGCCATGTGCACGTGCTCTGGGTGTCAGACATGCACTCACATGTGCAAAGACAGGCTGCAGGGGGCTGGGCGCCTCCGGGAGACCTGGGGTAGGGGGCTGGCCGGGGCTGCTCTCCAGCTGGGGGCCCCCAAGGAGCAGGGGCGGGTCCTCCAGCGTGTCTGATCCAGTAACAGAGAGCGTCCCTCCCCTGCAGAGAGCCGCCCACTTTGTGGGAAATAAATGCATCCAGACGCCACCTGCCCACGTTGTTTCTGACCTGGTTTCAGGGTTGGGTAAAGAGATTCTTGCTGCCTTTGTATTTGAAATAAAAGTCAAGAATTTTTGTCTTGTGTTTGAATAAGTCTGCTTTCTGCATCTGCACGCTGGCATCATGTAGCTCTTAACACTGACCCAAAGCACTGTTGCTGTATTAACTTCTGACAACGTTGGTCTGGTTCTCTCTCCTGATCTGATTACATCCTGAGATCACCAGGCTGAGAGTTCCATCTGAGCCAGAGGTCTGCTGGTTTTTCCTCTTGTGTTTTAGGAGCATCACAAAAGATCAATCCCAAGGGACTCTTGGAACCTTCTCCTAGATTTTGGAAACATGATCGCAGCTGACATGTCCAACTATGATGAAGAAGGTAGGCGAAGTCTGCAGACCTCGGGTGATGGCCAGGCGGGTCCCCACTGACCCCTGCCGACCCCATGTGTGAGACAGGAGTGATGAAGTGAATAATACTCACTTATTACATCCTGTAAATCCCACAAGAGAAAATACCGCTCACATTTAAAGTCAGGAGGCCCTCTTCTGAGCTGAAGCCTTCAAGATGGGTGTGCAGAGGCCCCGAGGCAGGACCACAAGCAGGATGGGCACTGGGGCCCGCTGCCCCCAGTATGGCCAGTGGTTACTCTGTCATGCCGCTGAAGAGCACAGAGGAGTCCAGCCTGTGTCTGCCACCTGGGCACAACCCCACCTGCAGTGGCCCCACCCCAGATGCTTCAGGGCTCAGGGAACACTCTCCCAGCTGCGGCACTGTGGGCACCGCCCATTTGGGAAGAATGTCCACCCCTCAGCCCCTCTGCCCAGCCCGGATGGGGCCGTGGACTTTCTCAGCACAGCCACGTGTACGCCAACACACCAGCGCCTGCTGCCCCGGGCCGGCCAGAGCAGAAGAGGGTGATTTCAGCTGATTCGTTAAGTGTAGAAATTTAAAATCATTTGAGTTTTTGAGCTATAAATGTTGGATTGTGAGAAAAATTCTTTGACTATAAAAATATTATTCTAAAATGCCAATTTTTTAAAAATCTTTTGCTTTCCTTTAGGAGCATGGCCTGTTCTTATAGATGATTTTGTAGAATGCGCATGGCCAGTGGTCACAGGTGGTAAAGGCAGTCGTATCTTGGCAGAAAATTGAGCTGGATTTAGATGGAAGGGAACGGCGTCCTGCAGGAGACACGGGTGAGCTGTGCCTGTCGCCCGTTTCTTCCTGACCGGTCATGAGCCTGGAGACCCTCTCCCGCTGCTTAGAAGGCACTGCCGACTGTGGGCGCCACATGGAGACCCTCTGAGGTCGCGGCTGGGCGCCTGGGGACGGGGCCCCAGCTGCTGCCGTAGGAGCCCTCCGCGTGACTGTGGAGGGAGGGGGCGGAGCCTGTCTGCAGCCTCTGACCTTCAGATGCAGGCGAGTCCTGTGCGCTCACGCCCACTGGTTGTCCGGTAACCAACCTCAGAAACAGCCAGTCAGGCGGCCAGAAACACGTCCTGAGCAGATGGCCGTTGTGGGCGCCCAGGTTTTTAGATTTGGTGCCAGGATTAAGACGTAAGTTTTTTGAGTTATCCAGATTTATCAGCTCTGTTTTCACCTCACTTTTCTCTGGATGTTCACGGGAACGATTTACAGGTTGAGGGGTGTTGAGGTTTGCACAGCAACTTTGAACTGTGTGCAAGTCAGCGGGTCTGCTTAGTACTAACAGCGTCAGTTCAACTTCCCAAGATGCTTCATAAAGTGTGCTTTTTAAAAAAAGATATTACATTTAAAAAGACCTTTTTCTATGAGAATTTATTTCTTTTGTGATAAATTTAAATTTAAAAATCAACTGTTGTCTCCTTTCTATCGTCTGTAATGCGAGTACTTGCCGTCCACCCTCCTGCCCTTCACGTGTTGTCACACTCAGAAGGTAGAACACGCGTGGTTGTCCCCAGAAACGCCACACACCGGGGAGCGAGCTGCGCGCCGCGACCCACCTGCCCATCTTGGGAGTGGCTTCATGTGGCCGTTTGAGAAGCGCCATGTGGTCCGCGCTCGAGGTGCACTGCACGCTTGCGGCCCCACTTATGAGACGGAAGCTGGGGGAATTCACTCAAGTTTGCAGAAAGGGTGCCCAAGATGCAGCTTAGTTTGGCTCCAAAAGTATGAGCCACTCAGGCCCGAGGCCGGAGACCCAGCCCAGCGGGCGGTGCGGGATCAGGGGGTCAGCCCCTCACAAGGCGCAGGGCCCGGCAGTCCCTGACCTCCCCCAGTCCTTCTGTGGTGGCCTCAAAGGAAGCAGGCCACCTCTTCCCACAAGCCTGGGGCTCTTAGAGCTTTAACAGAGGCCCAACAATTGTACAGGGTCCCTCAAGGCGTTGTGGGTTCTGATGTGCAAGAGTTCCCTTCAGGGAGGTTGCAGAACTCAGGCCTGTGAGAATCATGAGGTCTGCAGCATGTTTCATTCTTGAGATTTAAGGCTATGTGGGAAAGGGAGCCTGTGCACAAGGGCCTTCTTGTCCATCAGCAGACGCCAGAGCTTAGTAACTGGACAAAGTCTCTCTCACACGGCCGGTGTCCGTCCCTCCATCGTAAACGTTTCCGTCATGTGTGCTCTCAAGGTGCCGAGGGCTCACAAACATTGAAGTTCTTCCCTCTGATGTCGTGGTGGCTTTCCGCTCTGCCTCGGACGCTGTGCGCTGGGTGTCAGGGCCTCCACCCAACGTCAGGGGAGCAGCTGCCACACTCGGGATTCTGGTCTGCCGCCTCGTTACAGAGTCGGGTCCCAAGTGGACAGCCTGAATCCTCTCCTCTCCTTTCTAGGTGTCACGCAGCTCCTGCTGAGCATGCCTGCTTCAGGTGGGCGGTTACAGAAATCTTATGATACACCGAAGTTCCTTTGGCTGATAAGACTTGTGTACCCAACTGATGCACTCACACACAACTGTACATATTACTGAAGACACACGGATCAACCAAATGAGGCGCTGAACAAAGGTGGGCGCCCTGCGTCCACCGAGAGTCCTGGCCTGAGCAGCACCACCTCCTGCTGTGGTGGTGACATCACGTGTGTCGGTGTGTGATGGCGACTTAGTAGAAGCTCACAAGGGAGGGTACGCACATCCCCAGCTCCCGGCTCTGCGGGGCGGCCATCCCCACGCTCACGGCACACGGCCAGGGCCCAGCAGACATTGGGCTCACCTCCCCGGGTCCTCTCGGCTCATGTCAGCCGAACGGTCTGGAGTTGCCCCAAGCACCTCTGAGGACGGCACATCTGCCTCAGTGATGAGTGTTTCTGCCCAGTGGTGCCCTTCTCCCCACGGCGCGCAGAGTCAGAGGGCTGCCCTCAAGGAGGGAGCTTGTGTGCCCAGCAACCCAACAGCACTGACTGTGAGGCCCCTGGCTTCAGGGTCTCCCAGAACCGAGCCAGCTGGAGCCGCGCTCCAGAACCTCACTCTCAACACGGGCTGCGAAGATGCCTCCGTTCACTTACGACCATCTTAGCATCTTAGCATCTCAGTATCTCAGTATCTTAGCATCTTAGGATCTTAGTGTCTTGCTGTTACTGAAACTTTATCAGATGTGTTCCTCACGTCCTGGTGTCCCGGTCTGACGTAGGACCAGATCCTGTGGTACCACGGGCCTGGGGATGCAGATGGCAGCTTTCCTGACCCTGGGCTCCAGGTCCAGACCCCTAGTTTACACCTCGACCCCCAGCCTCAGCCCCAGCCATGAACACTCTTCCCGTGGAACGGGGGCGGGGGCCCCACATCCCTCCCACACAGAACGGCCTGTGTCTGTCAGGGAGGCGATGCCAGCACTGGGCTGTGGGACGCCCAGGTCACTGCAGCTCCACCTGCTTCTTCTTTCCCGCGTGGCAGATTCTGTCATCAACATGCTCCACAGTCACACGCCCTCCAGAAACCAAAGCCGCGTGTGTGACAGCTGAGTCCCAGCAGGGCGCTGGGTGCAGGAGCCAGGCATAGGCTGCTGAGGGCGACCCATGTGATTGCAAGCCCAGGAAATGCAAAGACACAAGAACAAGGTGGACCGGTGGAAGCCCGGGGGTGGGAGGTCGTGGGGGCAGAGGGGCCAGGGGACTCGGGGGTCTCAGCCTGGCTGCGGGAGGCCAACTCACACTGTGTGACTGGCTGGATTGAGTCTGGGTGTGGGGGTTACACACCGGAGCTCTAGAAACGCGTATGCTTCCTCCGGTCACTGGGCAGACGTCCCCAGAACTGCGGCCTCGCTCTCCCAGGGCTGTTCTGAGCCTCACACGCCTCCACGAAGAGTCAGCTCAGTCCAGACCCTGTGGAGAGACGCTGCTGCCCCACGTGGTTGGGGGAGGCTGCGAGCTGCGGTCCAGACGGTGTTCTCATTGGTGCCACCTGCAGAGACAGAGGAGTGTCTGCCACTCGGGGACGCTCCTGACGGCGGCACAATGACCAGACCGGAGGTCAGCAGGGTGGGCGCCCACAGCCCCGGAGCAGACATGGAGAAGTTTCAGGCTGGGATGCTGCTGGGGGCCGTTGGGGATGCGCTGGGGTTCGGGCACGCCGCCAGGGAGAGCAGCGGCTCGGGCTCCAGGGTCCAGGGGGAGCTGGGGAGGGGGGAGGGGCTGGACCACCTCGTGCTCTCGCCGGAGACGTGGCCGGTGAGTGACAACACCATCATGCACATGTCAACGGCTGGGGCCCTCGTCACAGGTGAGGCTCCCCCCAGGGCGGGGCGGGGTCTGGGGACCCGAGGTGAGGAGCCAGGAGGCCGGGGGTCGACAGGCTCATCACACGGGGGCCCCAGCAAACGGGGTGCACCTCTGCTGCGTGTCTCTACTCTGCTCACCTGCAGACTGAAGCTCTCAAACCAAGACTTCCCATTGTGTTTGTAAATGCTCACCTGGCAGAGCCTGTGTATTCAGAGCTAAATGCAGTCAGATGGCTCACTTTGGGCCTGTTTGGGAGGAAGCCTCAACTCCTCACTGTGAATAGTTAGCTTGCTTCTAAATTTATTTCAAAAAATATATAAAATAATAAGCCAATTTGCAATTGGGCTGATTAAGATGATATTTGGGGGGAATTGCTCCTAAATTCTGAAGAATTGTGGTTAAACTGCCACCTGCCAAAACAGGATTTAGCTTGGAGAGCTGCTGCAGGTCCTCTGTTGCCCTAAGAAAATGCTATGAAGTTGGTTGGATATGGGGGGATAGAGTTTCCTTAAGTAGCAGGTTGATTTCAGGAACACGTTTTTACTGAATTTCGGAAAAGCAGCGGGTGTCTGGGTGAGGAACAGTCTCCTTACAAGTAACTGCTGTTGAAAACCTGTCAGAGGGTGAGCACGTCACTGCAAAATTAGAACCTGAGGCGGTTCTGAGTGGCTGGAATGTGTGTGTCACCGGGTGCTCACCCGCCGGGAGCCCGGTTTAGCTCGGATGTCACTGCACAGGAATGCCGTCTGCTCCAAATGGCGGGCAGAGAACTAAGTCTCAGATAAGATAGTGTCACCGCAGGTTGGAATGACAAGCTGTCCTTCTGAGTCGGCAGACTCTGAGATCCTGGGGTGGGGTGGGGTGGGGTGGGGTGGGGTGGGGGGCGATTGTGAGGCTTCCGGGCAGTCTCTGGGCAGGCCCCAGGCCCCTCTGTGTCCTGTCCCTGTGCGCTCTGTGATGCCCGCCTGGCAGAGTCCCTGGCATGTCTCCAGCCTGCACCGTGGCCCCAGGACTCCAGGCATGGCTCCTGTGGAGAACGTGCTCTCCCGGATTGGAGCAAGTCACATCCCCTTGGCAGGAATAGGGTGGAATCCACCCGGGTGAAGCATGTGGATCCAGAGCTCGGTGGCAGAGGGCCCAGTTCTGATGGGCTCGGGCACAGCTGGACACGGGCACAGCTGGACACATGCCCTCTGGCCCATGGGTCACTGTGATGCACTCAGGCAAGTCTGTGCCCCCAGAACGTGTTTCACCCCCTAAACATCTAAGTTTAGTTTTCAAACAGCCCAACTTTTCTCTTTAATAACAAACCGTAGCTTGTGTAAGGGGCACGGCAAACAGATGGGGAAACAGTGACAGGCTTTATTTTGGGGGGTTCCAAAATCACTGCAGATGGTGACTGCAGTCATGAAATTAAAAGATACTTGCTCCTTGGAAGGAAAGCTATGACCAAGCTAGAGCGCATATTAAAAAGATATCACTTTGCCAACAAAAGTCCGTCTAGTCAAGGCTTTGGTTTTCCCAGTAGTCATGTATGGATGTGAGAGCTGGACCATAAACAAAGCTGAGCACTGAAGAACTGATGCTTTTGAACTGAGGTGTTGGAAAAGACTCTTAAGAGTCCCTTGGACTGCAAGGAGATTCAACCTGTCCATCCTAAAGGAAATTAGTCCTGAATATTCCTTGGAAGGACTGATGCTGAAGCTGAAACTCCAATCCTTTGGCCACCTGATGCGAGGAACTGACTGACTGGACAAGCCCTTGATGCTGGGAAAGATTGAGGGTAGGAGGAGAAGGGGACGACAGAGGATGAGATGGCTGGATGGCATCACCAACTTGATGGACATGAGTTTGAGTAAACTCCAGGAGTTGGTGATGGACAGGGAGGCCTGGCATGCTGTGGTTCATGGGGTCGCAAAGAGTCGGACACGACTGAGTGGACTGACTGAGCCCCATGAGTCATGGCGCCAGTGGTCCCTGACTGAGGGCCTGTCTCACCTCGTCGCATCCTCAGTCACCCTCAGGCAGACTTTATTATGGCAGATTACAGGTAGCTGCATCATCAGCCCGGTGTTGCCCAGTTGGTGCAGGCAGAAGCCCGGCAGCCTCGGGCCTGCCTCTGGAGCCCTGAGCCAACCCAGGGCTGCAGGACCTGTGATGTTTCAGGGACCCGACAGGCAGGGGCTCTTCACGTGATTTCCAAAGACAGGCAGAGCTCGCCGCCCCAGGCGTGTGGCTGTGGGCAGGGCCGGGCCCGGTGGAGGGGTGGGTGTGCCTACGCTGGGTCTGCTCCGCCACATCTCTGAGACAGGCAGTGCCAAGCAGAAGTGGGCACTGAGCGGGGTGGCGTCCAGGGCCTGCAGGGTAGAGAGCCATCCCAGCCCCATGATCCTCTACCTCCCCGCACTGCCTGTGGTGGCATTTGAAACGTCGGTATTACCGAGTGACGCCAGATGGGTCTCCTGCCTTCTCTCTGGCATGACTTCAGCCGGGAGGCTCACAGGGGGCTTTGTACGCGGATCTGTCGGGCAGAGAGACAGAGAAGAGAGTTCAGTGGCCGAATCACCAAGCAAAGGAACTCGGGCCAGAGGGTGTAAAGGTCTGTGGCTCTGAATTCTGGATCAATTCCCAGGCTTTTGCTGCCGTTTTGCTTTTAAAGAACTTTTGTCCCTTCAAAAAGAATGTGATTCCAGAATAAAATGACTCATTTTAGGGGAGCCTGGAAGGGCCAGGCTTATTCAGCCTGGACTGAGACAGTAGAGGAGGTGACAGAGAACCTGGACTTGCCCCTCCCCAGCCTCGTGTCACCCGATGTCGCCAGGGTTACCCAGTGTCACCTGGTGTCACTGAGCACAGGCCGGGCGGGACTCACGCCCACCAACCCAGACCCTTCCGCAGCCCCGCCCGGCTCAGAACAGAGGCACCACGGCCCAGCAGCAGCCAGACCCCACCAGGACTCTCTGCTGCTGAGAGGTGGGGGTGGAGAGGAGCCTCTCCCCCCAGCGCGGCCCCCAGAGCAGCGCTGGGACCTGCGGCCGCACCCCCAACACTGCCTGGACTCGGGCGCCTGCCCCCCCTGCCTGCACGGGGCTGGAGGAGACCTGGGTTTCACGCCAACCGCGCTCTGCTGCAGGCTCTGTGCCCAGGATGGGCAGGGGAGAGAGGGCTCCGCTTCCGGGTCTGCGCCCAGGGTGGGTGGCAGGAGGGCAGTGTCCTTCTGCACCCGCCATGGCTCCTAGAGACGGGGCTTCGCCAGGAGGGCTGCATGCAGCCCCGCACAGGCAACCTCGATGGCAGGCGCGCCCTCTGCCCGCACTGTCCTGTCTGTTCTCCGTATGACCAGGCCCCTGGAGCCCCAGCTTTGGAGGGTGTGAGGTCTCTGTCCACCACGCTGTGGACTCACTTAATGGCAGAAATGCTCAAAACCCATTCACAACCCCTCGCTGAGCCTACAGCAGGCAGATGCGGGCCTGACCCGCTGGTGGGGGCATGTGAGACAATCTGGACGCCGGTCAGCAAGCCCTCTGTGCCTGGCACCCCGTCCTGGCACCCTGAGATTCCAAGGACATGCTCATCCCCAGACGCATTCCCGCGTGATTGCGGTGGGAATGGTGGGGGGGGGGTGGCTGCTTGGCTGGAGAGGAGAGCGGGCAGGTGGGGAGGGAGGTTGGCTCCGGGTGCCCTGGACCAGGGACCCTGAGAGCCGCAGAGCAGGTGGCTGTCAGGCCAGCAGGCCCCTCGTGGACAAAGCCATTGGCTGTGCACAAAGATCCTGGGTCTTTCCAGATTCTCGTGTGTAACAATGAGAAACCACAGCCTCTGAAATGAGCTGAAATCCGAAGCTCACTGCGTCTGCAGTCAGGTCTCCCCAGGGAGCTGGTCCCAGGGCCCCCCTCTGTGGTGGGGGCGGGCCGCATGCTGGGGGCTCCTCTGACCCCCTCCCTTCCTCCCCAGACTTCTGGTGCCTGGATGACCTCTACCGTGAGATGGTGCGCCACTACGTGGGTGTCCTGGAGAAGCTCCCGGAACAGCGGGCAGACCCGGCCACCCTGGAGGGCTGCTCCCAGCTGAAGCCAGACAACTACCTCCTAGCGTGGCACACGCCATTCAACGAGAAAGGTCAGGGAGCTTTCCTCTCCTTCTGAGGAAGTGTGGCTGGAGGGCCTCTGGGACACGACCCGGCGTGTCACCCTCAACGGGCCCCCCAGGATCTGGCCCAGCCTGGGCGCCAACTGGGGACGTAGGCATCTCAGTCACCATCCCTGGTTTGCTTTAAGGATAATTTCCCACTGCTTTCCATTTAAATATGTGTTCTTAGCCAAAACATCAAGGAAAGCATCACTACCTGAAAAAATGTCTGTCTCTGTTATGATCTCATGTGGGGTGATGTTGTCAGGCAGCCCCTGCCTCTAGGGCTCTGCTTCTGGGGTCCTGGACCTGTCCTCTGGGTTCACACTAAGGGCAGGCCCGACCTCAGGGTTGACGCTGAAGGATACCATCAAGTCAAATGCTACTGGCAAATAAAGAAGCAGGAAATATGGCCCATAATAAAGAGAAATATCAGTAAGTCAGAAATGACAGACTCTGACAGTCATTAGAGTTATCAGGTAAGGATATAAAATTGTGTGTGTTCTACACTTTTGAAAAGTTAAGTAGAGATATAAGTATAACAAAAGACCTACATCACAGTTTTAGAGAAAAGACTACCGCGTCTGAGTCTAAAACTCTGAGATTCACAGCAGATTAGACATTTCAGATGAAAAGATTAGTGAGTTTGAAAGGCGGAGCGATAAAAACTGTCCACAATGGGACACACATAGAAAAAAGAGCCTGAAAATGTGAAAGGGCATCAGGGAGCCACGGGACAAGTCAGAGCACCAGGTCCTTAAAAGAGGAGGGAGAACAAAAATCATGTGGGGAAACTGGCCAGAATTTTCCAAAGTGGGTTTTTAAAGAAGTGAACTCACATGCCCCAGAAACTCAATAAATTCCAAGCATAAGGAACAAACAAACAAACAAAAACCTCCAAGACACACAGCCATCAAATCGCTCAGAGATATCGATAAAGAAGGGATGCAGCTCCCCTGTGGACCTCCAGTGAGGGCGAAGGGTTCTCATCAGAAACAGCGCCTCCAGGTACAGAGAAAATGCAGTCAGACCAACGCCCAGAGCAGTGAAGGCTGAGCAGTGTCTGCCTGCAAGAGAGGCGGGGTCCATGCCCGAGGGTGCTGGTGAGAGACGCCCGTGTCCTGACCACCAATGGGCACTAAGGACTACACAGGTCATGCGGGCAACATCAAGTCTGTGAAAGAAATGGCGACGAGAACGCGGGCCCAGTGTCCTCACGGGGAGGCCGCCGACAGCGGCAGAGGCCCTGGAGCCAACCGCGCAGAGCCCCTCTGGGGAGCTGAGGTCAGGAGCCCGCCGGGCGCCCTCTCCGGCCTTAGACGCTGCTGTTAAGAGACTGCTGCAAAGGCAGGCAAGCCACGTGCTGACAGAAGACACTGCCGAGGACAAGTCTGTGAGGGACGTGAACCTCAAGGAGGTAAAGAACTCGTTTTTTAAAATAATTTTGTTTATTTTTGCCTGTGTGGGGTCTCTCTTGCCCTGAGGGCCTCCTCTGGCCGGGGAGGGCGGGCTGCCTCTCGCTGGGGCTCGGGGGCCTCTCCTGCTGTAAGCACAGGCCCCGGCGCTCGGGCCTTGGCAGCTGAGCCTGTGGCTCGGTCGTCACGGCTCCCGGGCTCTAGAACACGGCTCGGTCATGGTGGGGCGTGAGCTTAGTTTCTCCACGCCGTGTGGGGTCTTCCGGATCAGGGATCAAATCCACGTCTCCTGCATTGGCAGGTGGATTCTTTACTGCCAAGCCACCAAGAAGCCCTAAAGAACTCTCAAAGCCTAATAATAAGGGACTTCCCTTGTGGTCCTGTGGTTATGAGTCTGCCTGCCACTGAAGGGGCCGTGGCTCAGACGGTAAGGGTCTGCCTGCAATGCGGGGGACCCTGGTTCGATCCCTGGGTCGGGAAGATCCCCTGGAGAAGGAGATGACAACCCACTCCAGTGTTCTTGCCTGGAAAATCCAATGGATGGAGGAGCCTGGCAGGCTACAGCCCACGGGGTTGCAAAGAGTGAGACACGACTGAGTGACTTCAATTCTCTGAGGGGCGGGTACCACACGCAGCGGAGCAGCTAAGCCCATGCGCACAGCGGCTTAACCTGAACCCTAGACCCTAGAAGCCCTGTGACACCGAGAGCAGGTCCTGCTCATCGAAACCAGAGAAAGCACACATGCAGCAGCAAGGACACACAGCAGCCATAAACGAGAAATTAAACA
Organism: Antilocapra americana; assembly: GCA_007570785.1. Classification (NCBI taxonomy): domain Eukaryota; kingdom Metazoa; phylum Chordata; class Mammalia; order Artiodactyla; family Antilocapridae; genus Antilocapra; species Antilocapra americana. The sequence continues at coordinate 12,299,268 of ML660218.1, read as the reverse complement.
ACGCTGATTATAAGAAGAGCAGCCCACACACAAATGGGAAAACTCCTGAGGCTAGCACTTCACTAGAGAAGACATGTGCATGCCAAGGGGGCAGCACCTGTGGTCACATGGTGACACGAAGCCACGGTGAAAGGCCCCCAACCCCACAGTTTCACCGCCAACCTCACAGGCGTGCTCACGCCGGCAGTGGTGTCTGGACGTGGCGGAGATTCCAGGGTGGGGGTGTGCCGCGGAGTGGCCACTTCAGGAACTGGTCCAGCAGTTTCTTACAACATGGAACATTCATGCGCTGTATGAGCTCAACGTTCCTCTCAGAGATGTTTACCCAGGAGAAGAGAAAGCGTCTATCCACACGAGACTTGGTCATCAATGTTCACAGCACCTTTATTTGTATTAGCCTCAGACCGGAGACAATTCAAACGCCCATTAGCTGAAAGTGGACACACCAGCTGTGGCCACTCCACCCACACGGCGGAGCCCACCTATGGACACACAGCACGGGCGAATCTCAGCATAGTTATGCGGCATGAAGGAAGCCAGGCAAAAATGACTCCTTTCTACATGATTCTGTTTATACGTTTCTAGGAATGCACACTAACCTGTGGTTGGTGAGAACAGCAGAAGGGGGCGGAAGCACACTCTGGGGGAACAGGTATGTGTTTGGTTTTCCTTAGGAAAACCTTAGGCTGCTGGTTTCCCGGGAGTAGCATGTCAAGAGACATGCATTTGTTAAATGCACACAGCCGGCTGTCCGTGAGCTGTACCTCAGGGAAGTGGCTTTTAGGAAGAGGGGCACACGTGACTGAACGCGCTGTGTGGCCGGAGCTCCGGCTCCTGCACCTCCCCGTTGGGGTGCGTCGGAGCAGTGCCCTACCCCAGCGGGAAGCCTGTCTTTCATGGTGGTGTGCGCTCCAACATGGGCCTCGATGCGACTTCTTTCGTCTCTCATCTTTGTCGGGAATGTGGACAGTTTCCCTGTCTCTGGCTCACCGACACTACAACAAACGTGGGCACAGAGGCTGCTGTGCGTGTCCAGGTTAGGTGGGATTACAGGAAGAGGTCTGAACGCAGGTTCCCCATGCAGGCTCGGGGTTCGGTGCTGCCACCAAGGCGATGTGCGTGGGGATGCGGTACTGGCAGCCGGAGCGGCTGGAGACGCTGGTGGAGGTCAGCGTGGAGTGCGGCAGGATGACACACAACCACCCCACAGGTGACGCAGCGGCGGCTGGGGGTGGGGCTCGGGGTGACAGGGAGCCGAGCTAGGGAGCGGTGGCCCCGGCGGGGCAGGGCGGGTGCCATCCTGGGGCCTCTGTCCCTGCGTCCCAGGCTTCCTCGGCTCCCTGTGCACCGCGCTGTTTGCGTCGTACGCCATCCAGGGAAAGCGGCTGGAGCAATGGGGACGTGACATGCTTCGGACAGTGCCGCTGGCCGAGGAGTACTGCAAGAAGACCATCCGGCACCTGGCAGGTGAGCCCGCTGCCCCGACCCCAGCAGCTCCATCCACACAGAGAGCGGCTTGGCCAGGCCCAGCGGGGAGGGCGGCTCCGTGTGACAGGCAGACCCCACGAATAAGGTCTGTGGTGCCACCTGGCCAGAAAGTGGGAGGCCCGGTGTGGGGACCCTCTCTGGGTTCTTGAGATGCGGGTTCCCCCCAACCCCTGCATCATCCATGAGCCAGTGCAGCTGCACAAATGATTCAGAAAAGTCACCAGCGCCTTTGAGGCTTGGATGCCAGGCCATTAATTAGGGGCGATGAATGTCCTGTCTCCTGACTTTGCAGGCACAGCACTGAGTTAATAAAAACACTCAGGTTCAGAATTTCCACGAGAAGGCACTTTGATCTTGCGATGGCTGCCTTAGTTTTCAGCACATCGTCAAGCATCCTTTCCCGTCTCATCTTCCCTGCTAGTGTCTCAAAGCAGCTACAATGTGAGCATCTTTTAAATTCAGGAGCCATAGCTAAAGCCAGGTGCCAGGTTCTCCTCCCGGGGGCACAGGCTCTGCCTCTGGCCCTCCCTATCGCTGTCCACAGCACCCGGCTGGACAGCTGGCACAGCCTGCTTACCTGCTCTTTGTGTTTAGAATACCAGGAGCACTGGTTTTACTTTGAAGCTAAGTGGCAGTTTTACCTGGAGGAGAGAAAAATCATCGAGGACACCGAGAACGAGGCCAGCTTTCCCGACCACTACGATGCGGAGGAGAGGGACAAAGTAGGCTCTTGGGCCTGAGATGGATGGGGTGGGAGAAGTGGGGGCCACTGCCAGGGGTCCCAGGCCAAGTCCTGCCTACCGCCCCCACCTGTGGGGAACCAGGGAGGTGAGCTGAGGGAGCAGCTGCATTTGGGGGGCTGTGGGAGACTTCATACAGGAAGCCTGTTTGAAATGGGTACTGCTTTATCTTTTCATCTTCTTGATTATAAGCACAATTTGTGCAAAAATAATCCATCTCACTTTATCTCTTCTGAAGACTGGGAATATAGGGTTGTCTAGGATGAATAAATTGGTGCAAACCAGCAGCATTCCCCATGCTGAGTAAACCCCCAAAGTGACTGAAATCACTGGGATCATGATTGGCAGCACAAGAGAAAGCCTGTGTAACTACAGTTTAACCAAGACAGACATTTATTATCCTCACAGAAAGGGTATTCAGAGCTGGTCAGAAGTCTCTTGCAGTGAGGAGAGGGTCTTCCTATTTGGCTGCTCTGTTATTCTGAGAACTTGCCTCTAAGTCCGAACTGGCTGCTCCCGCTCCAGCCAGCACACCTGTATTTCAGGTGTCAGGAAGGAGTAGGGGAAGAAGAATCCACCCTTCCCTTTTCAAGTGCTTCCTACTGCCCTTTCATTTATCTCTCATGGGTCCCTTGATGCAGAAAGACTCAGTCACACTCTTCTTCCTGTGGAGACGCTGCTGCCTCAAATGGACCTGGCTTTGTTGCCAAGGTGCAGGAGTGTGACCTTCCCATGTCCATCTCCCTGGCTGTGTCTGGCCCCTGCCCCTTGTCAGTCTTCTCTCCCAGACAGAGGGACCTGCTCTGAGCCCCCAGCTCTTTGAGCCACTGTTATTTCAATCGTGTCCACTGACTGGTCTGCAGCCCAGAAAACACACAGCACCCCCGCCTGGCCTTGCTTGTCCCCATGCTCCACGTAGGCTGCAGTGGCGCTCAGCCACAGCACTTCAGGCCCCTTGCCAGCCACCTGAGGCACAGAATTCACCACCTTTGTCTGTGGGACGGCCAGGGTATGAGAGCCCTGGGAAGCAGGCCTTTCCTGCCCACTGTCCACCCGCAGCGGGGGCGGTGCCTGGACAGAGGGGCGTCACATACGTGCAGGGGTGGACTGGAGAGCTGTGTTTCGAGGCGCTTAGCGTGGCCCAGGCCAGGCCTCTGACCGATGGTGCCTCCCCAGACTTACAAGAAATGGAGCTCTGAGGGTCGGGGGGGCCGGCGGGGCCACGACGCCCCCATGATCGCCTACGACGCCCTCCTTGGAGCCAAGGGCAGCTGGACGGAGCTGTGCCGCCGCGCCATGTTCCATGGAGGTGAGGGTCCACCCGCGGGCCTCTTGCTGGGAGAAGCACCCCGCTCCCCAGCACCAGGGGGCCTCTCCGAGCACCCAGGGGTGCCCAGCGGCGCCTCCCGGGGCAGGAGGGGAGAAGGGGGCAGTGACCTGGGGCTCAGGCGGGTAGGGAGGAGGAGGCTGGGAGGCAAGGTGAGTGGGTTGGGGGCACCGCGGGGACATCAATCCTTGGAGGCTGTCCCCTGAGTGCTGGGCCCTGGGCTGCTAAGATTTCTGCACACCGGGCGTCCAGCCATCCCAGGAGTGGGAGGGAACAGCCCTCCCCCTCACTGGGCTATGGCCAAGGTCAGGGCAGAGGCTGAGATGGCTCAGCACTCTGGCAAGGGGATGCCAGGCCGGGGCCGGGGACCGCGGGGCAGCTCTGAGGGTCCTGCCTCTTCCAGGTGAGAGCGGGGCCACCGGGGCCATCGCTGGTTGCCTGTTCGGGCTGCTGCACGGCCTGGATGCGGTTCCCATGGGCCTGTACCGCGAACTGGAGCACCAGGAGGAGCTGAGGCGCCTGGGCGAGGCGCTGCACCGCCTGTCCACACAGGAGAAGTAAAACCTTCCCCACTGGAGACACACGCAGCCCGTGTGTCATCTTAACCCGCCCTCCCGGGTCCAGGGCCTAACTGCTGCCTAAAATACATTGTTTGTCCGATGAGCGTATTCTCCCTGCCCTGGCCAAGCCTCGTGCCTTACTCATGTCACTTTGCATTCGACAGCCTCAGACCTCCAAATACAAGGTCATGAAGGGCCTCTTGGACACTCGGTGTATTTTATTCTGCTGCAAAACTAACGCTCTCTGCTCACTGACTGGGCTGCACTAACCACGACGCTCAGCTGGGAAGGCGTCGGGCTGCAGGGCGTCCCGCTGGGCCGCTTTCTAGCTCTTAGCGGCGTCTGTCCACCCCACACACCTCTGGGTCCCCAGCCCCGGGGTTGGGGGGGCAGCCGCTGCGTCTGCATCATCGCCGCCGTGTGTCCAGACCAGGAGGAAGAGCGGCCCCGCCCGAGCCTTCGAGGCGCCCCACGCGCTCGTCTAACTTCCAGCCCCCACGGTTAATCACACCTGAGCTTAACATCAACCCCTCTGGTAGCGACTAACCAAGGACGCCTGGAAACGGGGCCACTCCACCCTGCACCGCCCTGCCTCCAGGCTCGCCAACGAGGACAGAGCTGGGCCTGCCCCAGGGTCTGGCTTCTCTCTGAAGACACTTGCTCTTGTTGAAAGTAACCTTGACCACAGTCTTTGTGAAGCAGCGGCTGATGTGAGCAGAACAGTGAGTGGCGGCTCACACGTAACACGCGCTTCGACGGCTTGGCAGGCCCGTCCTGGGGCGCAGGTCCCTCGGGGTGAAGGCTTGCTGCGGAGCGGTCAGGGGCATCCCCTCCAGACACGCATGGCACTCACCGCAAGCCCCGGACCGCGGGGACCGCGGTGACCGGGTGGGTGCATTTCCAGCAGAGGCCGTCGGTGGTGCACCGCCGGCCAGCGGGGCCCCTGGCTGTGCTGACAAGCCCTTGGCCTCACGCGCATCGCGACCCGGGGGTTCCATGCCGCGGCTCTGAGCCACCGAACTAATCTCGCTGCTCAAGACACTCACACTAGGCAGTCAGAGTCGGGGGGGGGTGCAGGCAGGGCGGGGGGTGCAGAGATTAACAGAGTAGTCTTCCAGGAACGAAGCGAGCTAAGGTAAGTCGACCCTGGCCCAGGAGCGCAGGACGTGTTGGGCTTCTACGCGGCCTCAGTGCAGCGCTCCCCGCCCTCCCTCAGAGCCGCGCTTCCCGCCCTCCCCCAGAGCCGCGCCCCGCCCTCGCTCCGCGCCCCGCCCTCGCTCCGCGTCCCGCCCTCCCTCCGCGCCCCGCCCCGCCAGAGCCGCGCCCCGCCCTCGCTCCGCGTCCCGCCCTCGCTCCACGTCCCGCCCTCCCACAGAGCCTCGCCCCGCCCTCCCTCAGAGCCACGCCCGCCCTCCCGTCAGAGCCGCGCTCCCCGCCCTCCCTCCGCCCCCTTCCCTCCCCC
>ML660218.1:12282499-12293291 GCA_007570785.1 Antilocapra americana | reverse complement strand
CCCCAGAGCCGCGCCCCGCCCTCCCCCAGAGCCGCGCCCTCCCTCAGAGCCGCGCCCCGCCCTCCCCCAGAGCCGCGCCCCGCCCTCCCCCAGAGCCGCGCGCCCGCGCCGCTGTGCCCAGGGAACTGGGAGCCAGCTGGGCTGGAGCTGTGGGGCCTCCACCCTCTAACGATGAGGGAGAACTATCGGCCTCCTTAGTAATCAGGCAGTGAGTCTACTTACAGACTGATTCTCAGTTAAAACACACAGATTCTCAGGGTCATAAATTTAAGAGTGAAATTCATTCCCCCCACTTCCTTTTCCTATTCCAGGGAAACGCAGATCTTGAAATCATAAAAGGAAAGACAATCCCATACCTACTCAGATGTTCTAAATGTAATACTTGCTGATGTCATTTTTATTAGAAAAGGGATACATGCACACAGCTTCAGAAACCCAGTCCATAAATAGGGATGTGGGACCCAGGATCCCTCAAACTCTCACTCGACGGGTGTCACCAGGGTTAGGGGTCACGGTTCCTACATGTCTTTCCAGAAGTCTCTGCACACATATAGTGAGGATAAGTGGGGTGCCACACACGTGCATTTGTGTGATGCCCACACACGATTCCTCTCCACAAATAGGAAACACACATTTCCTAAGACTTGTTTTGGGCGTTTTTCACTTGACACTTTTCTGGACATTTTCCTATACCATCACACATGTCCCTCTCCATCTTTTCAGCTCTTGCCTGAAATTCCGTTGACCCGAATGCCGTTGGCCATTTTCCTCCTGCATTTCAGTCCCGCAGCTGGTCAGGAAGTGGGTGTGAGGGCCGCAGGTTCACACCCTGCGCCACAGCTTCAGAGAGGGGCCCTCCAACAAGCCGACCCCCCCAGGACCCCCCCAGCCTCCCTGACCCCTCCCTGAGTTATGAACCTAGCACCTGGAGCAGACGGAGGGAAATACCAATCAGATGCCAACTGATGGAGCAGGAAATATCCAACTTTATGTTCCACCAAAACAGAATTTGAAAACTCCATCCCTGAGACTCACCCCAAAGGTGGGAGGGATTCTTAGGGTGACAGTGGGAGTACTGTGACCACCTGGGTTAAGAGGCCCCCTGTGTTGACCTGTTCCTGGTGAAGAAGTGGAAATATGACATGAGCACCCTGGCATGGTGGGGGGATGTCAGCCTCGAGCCTTCTGGGGGCTCCAGCACCCAGCCACCCATTCGGTTGAGGCTTCCCTGGACGGGGCTCAGGTTTTGGGGCCGAGCGGCAGACAAGGTGATGTCCGGGCCAGGCCCACGCCCAGCTCCTTGGATTTCTTCCCTCAACTGCCAGCCCCCAGACACGAGCGAGGAAACACTGGCCGGCTTGAGCTTGACCATAGGGCAGCCCTGCGGGCACAGGCAGCAGCAGGTCACCCTCAACCTGGAGCCTCACCCACCCCGCCAGTGCTCACGTGTCCCCCTGGCCCAGGGGTGGTCTGCTTTCAGGGCCCTGGAGGGCCCTTGTCAAAGCCAGTGGCTTTTCTTCCTCCCTGTCCCATCCCATCTGTTTTCAAACACTTCAAGCACAAAATTGCAAAACAGCTCAAAGAATCCATGTTCCCTTTGCCCAGCTTCACCCACTGTTACTGTGCTCACACTGGGTCCCATTTACTGCAGGGTCTTCTCTCCCTCTCACGACATGCAGACACACGGAAACACAGACAGAGACACACATAGACACAGACATGAAGACACACAGACACACACAGAGACAGTCATGCATAGAGACACAGACACACACAGAGACACATAGACACACAAAGAGACACACGCACAGAGACACACGCACACAGACACACCAGCAGCAGTTGTTGCTAGGCATGACGGGTGCATCCCCACAGCACCCTGCTATTTAAATCTCAGGTCCTGAAATAGTATCTGACCCTCAGAGCTCAAGGCAGCCTGTGCCCAGGAGACCCTTATCTCCTGGCAGGGGGGGTGCAGTCCAGTTGCTGCCGAGCGGCAGAGCCGGCCCAGGCCAGGCCAGGCCCACGCTGAGGCAGAACAGGGGCCCTGGTGGGGGGCGTGGTCCCCGCAGGTGCTGGACGCTGCTGCGTTTTAGGACAAGGACCGGGTGGAGGACCCCAGCATCCCGCCCGCCTGTGACGGTTGCGGGGGCCCAGGCATTGGCCAGGGTGGGACACGGTGTCGCTGGCAGCAACTGGTGACCCTGTGTTTCCAGTGACCTCTCGGGAGCCTGAGCTCCTCACAGGACTGCACTGGGGATGTCTCCTGCAGCCCTGCTGTTCACACTGGCCCCTGGGAGAAGCGTGTTCTGCTTTTGCTCTGGGATGGGCTTGGTCACGCCACCCCGGGGGCTGGACATGAAGCCCGGGGCCGGCCTCTGGGAAGCGCTGGGTGGACCCCTGGGACGGGCAGGCTGCAGAGGCTCCGGGGTGGAGCTGGGGGCCGGGGGGAGGTTGGGGCAGCTGTCACAGAGGATGCGGCCGGGGTGGCTGCCCGCAAGCCCAGGGCGTGGCCCTGTCGGGCTCAGCTCTTGGCTTGGCCGCAGCCCACCCTGCTGTCTCTGCGTCCAGCCGTGGTCACTGCGCCCCTTCAGGGCTCGGTGCCTTCAGGGCTTGCTTGTCTGAGGAGGCTCGCCCCCACATCAGGGTCCGAGGCTGGAGAGGCCCCATTCATTCCACGAGGGTCTCACGGTGGGTCCCTGGGCCAGCAGCTGCGTCTGCTCCAGGAACTTGGCGGGAAATGCAAGCCTCGCGCCGGAGGTCAGCCGCTCTGGGTCCTGGGGGCCGAGGCTAACGGGCGGAGCTGCGTTCTGTGTGGGGTCACCGTGCCGTGGTGAACTCAGGGCTCCCAGGAGAGGTCTGCGGATGCGTCCAGCCTCCTCTGCCTGGACAGGAGCAACTCTCAGCCTGAGGTCTGCTCCCAGGCAGCAGACGTGCACCCGGCTCACCGAGGGGCCCGCAGCTGTCACACCGCCACAGAAGCCTCTCCAATGGCCCCTTAAGAGAAGTTTGTGTGCAGCTTCTGAAAATAGAGCTCTCTGCAAAAATAGTCGAAGTACAAGAAAATGTGTTCGCAGGCTTGCGTCTAGCTTCTGTGTCTCTGCCCGCTGTGACTTCTCCCTGCAAACTCAGAGGTGCTGGTTTCCGAGGCTTTGCCCGCCACCCCCAGCGTCAGCCACTTAGCACGCATCCCTTGCCCTCACACAGCCCAGTAATCCTCGCCCTGTACTGATGTATCTGGGAATGAGCAGCCAGCAAGGGAGGGCGGGATTGAGATTCTGTGCCTGTCTTTGCCAAATGACCAACTGCAGAGGCTGGGGCCCCACCAAGGAGGAGGCTTCATCAGCACTTGGCCGACATGCTCAGAGGAAAGTGTCTGGTCTGGACGTGGGGCTGAGACCCCTGCCCCAGGAATCCTGTAGAGGCACCACCTGTGGGTGGCCAGGCTGGGGTGAAGGGACCTCAGGGACAGGGCTGCAGGGGGGGGGCTCAGGCCCTCAGTCTCGGGGTTTCTCTGGTAACGTTTCCAAGGGGCTCAGGAGGGTGGGCCCCGGGGGTGACCTCAGCCCTCCTCCCTCCACGCACAGTGAATCCACACACTCCTGCTCTGGGGCCACCACTCCATTGTCCCCACCCCCCATCATTCCCACCCTAGTGAGACCCGGAATGGAGTCTCCCCTGCCAGACCCTCCAGGGCCTGAGTGCCACTGTCCACGGCGGGCAGTCTCAGAGCTGCAGACGTTCCCCTGGGGCCAAGTCAGGGCACGGTGCAGTTAGAGGAACCCACAGAACCACAGAGCATAACTCCTTATGCTTCCACCTACCTCATGCAAACGAAGCTCAGCCCAGCCACTTGTCGTGTCTGACTCTGCGACCCCACGGACCACAGCACGCCAGGCCTCCCTGTCCACTTCCAACTCCCGGAGCTTACTCAAACTCATGTCCATGGAGTCAGTGATGCCATCCAACCACCTCATCTTCTGTCGTCCCCTTCTCCTCCTGCCCTCAATCTTTCCCAGCATCAGGGTCTTTTCAGTTGAGTCAGCTCTTCTCATCAAGTGCCAGAGTATTGGAGTTTCAGCTTCAGCGTCAGTCCTTCCAGTGAACACCCAGGACTGATCTCCTTTAGGATGGACTGGTTGGATCTTCTTGCAGTCCAAGGGACTCTCAAGAGTCTTCTCCAACACCATAGTTCAAAAGCATCAATTCTTCAGCGCTCAGCTTTCATTATAGTCCAACTCTCACATCCATACATGACTACTGGAAAAACCATAGCTTTAATTAGACAGACCTTTGTTGGCAAAGTAATGTCTCTGCTTTTTAATATGCTGTCTAGCTTGGTCATAACTTTTCTTCAAGGAGCAAGTGTCTTTTAATTTCATGGTTGTAGTCACCATCTGCAGTAATTTTGGAGCCCCCAAAATAAAGTCTCTTACTGTTTCCATGGTTTCCCCATCTATTTGCCACGAAGTGATGGGACCAGATGCCATGATCTTAGTTTTCTGAATGTTGAGCTTTAAGCCAACTTTTTCACTCTCCTCTTTCACTTTCATCAAGAGGCTCTTTAGTTCTTCGCTTTCTGCCATGAGGGTGGTGTCGTCTGCATATCTGAGGTTATTGATATTTCTCCCGGCAATCTTGATTCCAGCTTGTGCTTCATCCAGACTGCTATTTTGCATGATATACTCTGTGTATAAGTTAAATAAGCAGAGTTACAATATGCAGCCTTGACTAGTCCTTTCCCAATTTGGTGGAACCAGTCTGTTGTTCCATGTCCAGTTCTAACTGTTACTTCTTGACCTGCATACAGATTTCTCAGGAAGCAGGTCAGGTGATCTGCTATTCCCATCTCTTTCAGAATTTTTCATAGTTTGTTGTGATCCACACAATCAAAGGCTTTGGCATAGTCAATAAAGCTAAAGTAGATCTTTTTCTGGGACTCTCGTGCTTTTTTGATGGTACAACGGATGTTGACAATTTGATCTCTGGTTCCTCTGCCTTTTCTAAATCCAGCTTGAACATCTGGAAGTTCACGGTTCACGTACTGTTGGAGCCTGGCTTGGAGAATTTTGAGCATTACTTTACTAGCATGTGAGAAGAGTGCAATTGTGCGGTAGTTTGGGCATTCTTAGGCATTGCCTTTCTTTGGGATTGGGATGAAAACTGACCTTTTCCAGTCCTGTGGCCACTGCTGAGTTTTCCAAGTTTGCTAGCATATTGAGTGCAGCAATTTCACAGCATCATCTTTTAGGGTTTGAAACAACTCAACTGGAATTCTATCACCTCTGCTAGCTTTGTTTGTAATGATGCTTCCTAACACCCACTTGACTTCACATTCCAGGATGTCTGGCTCTAGGTGAGTGATCACATCATCATGATTATCTGGGTCATGAAGATCTTTTCTGTATGGTTCTTCTGTGTATTCTTGCCACCTATTCTTAATATCTTCTCCTTCTGTTAGGTCCATTCCATTTCTGTCCTTTATCGAGTCCATCTTTGCATGAAATGTTTCCTTGCTATCTCTAATTTTCTTGAAGAGATCTCTAGTCTTTCCCATTCTATTGTTTTTCTCTATTTCTTTGCATTGATCACTGAGGAAGGCTTTCTTCTCTCTCCTTGCTATTCTTTGGAACTCTGCATTCAAATGGGTATATCTTTCCATTTCTCCTTTGCCTTTAGCTTCAAACAAGGAAGACCCACATAAAAAAAAAATGTGAACACCGCAAGTGCAAGCAGTTTTCCAAAGTGCTCTCTCTAAGCTCTGCATAGGGCCCAGGTCAGAACAATGATTAATTAACAGAAAGGGACACAGTGGCCAAGAGGGGCGTGGGTGACCCTGACTCTGAGCAGAAACAGAGACGACTAGAAGCCAAGTCCATTGACACCCAGGCCCCATTCCTGGGCTTCTTGGGGTGTTTTAAAAGGGATCATCACATAAGAAATGTTGTACGGGTTCACCCTAGAAAAACGATGATAAAATCTATGACGATTCATTCTTTCCCTGCAGCCCCAGGAGCAGCAAGGTTTGCAACGACAAGATGCCCATCGACGTCCAAGCCCTGAAAAAGAAGGTCGGCCGGGTGACGTGCAGCCCGGCGGCCCGCGCCATCCTCAGCAGCCTGCTGCTCTACCTGACCGACCGCGTGGACGCACCCCCGGGGCTTCCTGCCACGCGGAGGGCAGAGGGCGCACGGACCCGGGCCCCGGATCCCCAGGATGCCCAGCTGCGGCCCACGCGCTTCCAGCTGCTCCAGGCCAGGTTCATGGGCAGCGGCCGGGAGCCCCGCCTCAAGAGGACCCGGGAGGTGGGGCGGCTGATCTTCAAGGACAAGCAGGGCCCTGGCAGGAGCCTGGTGGCCGCCACCATCCACAAGCTGCTGGAGAAGGCCGGGGAGGCGGCTGGCCGCCCGGCCCCCAGCCGGGAGCCGCTGGGCCGCGAGAAGCCGCGGGCCCTCCCGGCTGGGAGGAGCTCGGTGAAGAGCATCCTGAAGGTGTTCCTGGCCGCGGAGGAGAAGCAGGCCGCGGAGCAGCCTCCCGTGGAGCCGCCCGCAGCCTCCGGGGGCCCGGCCGCGAAGGCAAAGGCAAAGGCGGGCGGCGGGCGGAGCGCGGCGCTGGCCAGGCTGCGGGAGAAATTCGCGCAGAGCGGCGGCCTGTGCGCAGAGGCCGGCCTCCTGCCGCGGCGCGCGGAAGAGCGCGCGAAGAAGCGCCCGCCGCGGAGGCCGCTGCACCGGCCGGAGCCCCGCGTGCTCCGCGTGACGCTCCTGGCCAGCACCTGCCTCCGCGCGCCGCCTGCCCGCCTCCTGGCCTGCTCCACTGAGCCCGCGCTGCCCTTCAGCGTCGCCACCGTGGTCTGCGGGCCCCGGAGCTGGCTGTCCCATGGCACCCGAGTCGCCCACACGGGCGTGGGCCGTGCGCCCCAAGGGGAGACGGGCACCTCTGCCAACGAGGCAGAGACGCCTGGCAGGAGCAGAGAGCCTGGGGGACGGCCCCTGCAGCCCTCCACAGCCTGGCTTGCAGCTTCCAGGGATGGCCTGGAGACAGGCCTCCCAGGTGTGGGGCCCGAGCGTGTTGCTGGGGCAACCCCCGCTGCTGCCTCCCCTGGGGGCGAAGCCCGTCCTGGCGGCAAGCCTGCAGGCTCTGTGCTGGAACCAGCCAGCCCAGGTCGTCCGGGTGCTGCTCAGGGGGCCAAAGAAGCACCCCTGGGGCCGCGGCCAGGACCCTCTGGAGGCGGAGTGGCAGCTGGCCCCGAGGTTACCCTGGCCATCTGCAGCTCAGAGGACGAGATGGACACAGAGAGCGTGGACTCGGTGCCGGAGCCCCTCTTCGCCGTCCAGGAGAGTTTCCCAGGAGAGAAGGCGCTGGGACACATCCCCCCACTGGCAGCACTCAGCGCACCGTCTGCCCGCGCCACCCCGTGCAAACAGCCGGCCTTGGAGCCCCCACAGGTCACGGTCAGACTCCCAGTGGTCCACACGATGCCGCCTCCTGCCGCCACCCCGCAAAGGGCGTCAGGAGACCAAGGCTGGGGTCCTCTGGGCGGGGATGGTGCGACTGGAAACCCAGGCGCCCCATGCCCCCTGATGGCCGACAGCAGGAGCTGGCATGCACCGCCGCTGGGACCAAGCCTGGCCGCCTGGCCGCCACAGGGCCCAGGGGCAGAGCCGAGGCCCGCAGCCCCAAGCAGTACCGCTGCCCGCAGTCCATCCGTCCCTGCGGCAGTCTCCACAGCAGTCCCCACGACAGAACCACAGAACAGTGCCCTGGGAGGAAAGGATGCCAGAGCCGGGCCCAGAGCCTCACACTTGCTCCCGAAGCCCAAGGACGCTTGTGGGAAGGACGCATCCCGCCTGAGTTCTGAGCTGCCTCAGCCGTCAGAACCACAGGGATGGCCGGGTGGCGCCGCCAGCGCCTCGGAGAACAGTCGGAGGGGCCACACAGGCCGTGCACCCGGCAGTCAGCAAGCTCCAGCGCCCACAGCTCTCGACAGCAGGGGTGGGACACGTGTCCCCCTGTGGCCAGCGGCACCGGCTGGGGCTGGGGCAAGGCCTGAGAGCCTGAGCCCCATGGACAGGAGCCCCCCGAGTGTGCAGGAAGGACGCAGGGGGCCCCCGCCACCCCTGGAGTCAGCCTGGCATGTGCTGGTAGCTGCAGGGAGCGCCAGCTGTGGTCTCGGTGAGAAGAGAGCCTCCTCCTCAGATGAACAGACACCGCCTGGTGTCGGAGCCCCCAGGCGGGAGCCGGAGGGCAGGACCTCCCGGAGTCTCCCAGCCCTGGGGCCAGGTGATGCCCCGAGCCCCAGAAACGGGGCAGCTGAGCAGTGGGAGGGTGCGGGGGCTGGGTGGCCCGCAGGCCCAGGTCTCATGGGTGTCGTGGCCCAGGAGGCTGCTCACCAGCCTGGCATCCACATCTCGGCCTTGGGGTCCCCACCCAGCCTGCCTCAGGAGGCCCCTGGTGCGCCGACCCTGGCCATCCAGCCCTGCCTAGGGGCTCCGGGTGAACTGGCCGGAGGTGACGTGGCCACAGGCGGAATGAAGGTAGCGGCAGGAAGCAGAGTCTCAGGCACCGCGCGGCAGAGCCCTCATGGGGACAGCCCAGAGCCCCCAACTCCAGTCCCAGGCCCGCCGGCACCATGGGGAAGCCACGGGGCAGGAACTCCAAGGCCGCAGCTTCCTGAGAAGCAGCAAGCAGAGGGCAGGACGGGCCTCTCCAGTGAGCAGCTTCCCCTCACTGCCAGGCCTTCCCGCCAGCCCGCCCCCTCGTCCACAGCAGCAGATGGGCCACCGGGGGACAGGGCAGCCCCAAAGCACTCTGACTTCCAGGCTTCCGGGCAAGTTGTGGGAGGGGCGCGGGCTGGCCTGGGCATGGGAGAACATCATCGTGGGCGAGAGGAGGGGTCCCCAGGGGCTGTGAGCCCAGATGGTTCTGAAAGGAAGGGAGAAGGCCTTCGGAGCAAGAGGTCCGGCTCTGGAGGGGCCAGGGACGCTGGGAGCCAGTCCCAGGAGGAGGCAGCCTCAGAGCAGGCTCCCGGCGGGTGTGCCTGGAGGAGCCCAGAGCTCCGGCGGAGGCGGCAGGCAGGGCACGCTGAGGTTCCCCTGGAGGAGCAGACGGCCCCAGCTGCGGAGAGCCAAGCCCCACCCCACTCAGGGAGCCCCATGCTCCCAGCACAGGCCCCCGTGGGCCAGACTGGGGCCCCCAGCTCAGCACAGCCCACGAGCAACTTGGGGGGAGTGATGCGTGTTGTGGACAAAAATGAGGTGCCTCGGGTTCCAGCCCCCAGGGATTCCCAGGTGGGGCCCCCAGCGCTACTGGGAGAGGGGCAGAGTCCGGCAGCCTCCAGCCCCAGGGACGGGGAGATCCAGGCACCATCCAGTATCCAGAAGGGGCGGCGTCCGGCAGCCCCCAGCCTCAGGAAGAGGCAGAGCTGGGCACCCTCCAGTATGCAGGAGGAGCAAAGCCAGGTGGCCCCTAGCCCCCAGGGGGAGAGAGAGATCCAGGCACCCTCCAGCACCCAGAAGGGGCAGAGTCCAGCGGCTCCCCGCCCCAGGGACAGGGAGTACCGGGCATCCTCCAGCACCCAGGAAGGGCAGTGCCCGGTGGCCCCCCACGTCTGGCCGGCGCCAGACTCTGCAGCACCCACACCCAAGCTGGGGAGCTGCCTTGTGCCCCGTGTCCCTGCCCAGGAAGGGCCCCCGGATGCCCCCGGGGTGGGGAGCCGCAGGCGGGGGCCACACCTGGCCAAGTACAGAGCCCAGAGCTTCAGTGACGAGCGGTCCTTTGCACTGTCCTTCAGGCCAGGCGTCCTCAGGGCCAGCGACAAGTACAGGCCTCCAGAGTGACCCTGGGTGGCGTCAGGGTCCCCGGCCTCACTGGGGTCTGGGCACGGCCGCTCCGCCCCCCAGCCTGGCCAGAGCCAACAGGCCCAGAAGTCAGTTCCGGGGACACTGCCCGTCAGAGCCGCGAAAAGGTCCTTCTCAGTACTGCTGCCAGATGCACGACTCCAAGGGCGCCTTCCCTCAGGACCTGCTGAGGAGAGGGGCCCGTCACCCAGCTCATCTGTCCCACGGCCATCAGAGCAGCATCCGCGGGCCTGAGAGTCCTGCTGGGGCCTGGACGGGTGCAGGCAAGTGATGGACCAAGGGCGCTGGCCGCGGGGCCCCCCACCTCCAGGAGCTGGGTCAGAGGAGGTATGCGCAGGGCTTGGGGTTGGCCCCCCACTAGCTGCAGACTCTGCAGGGCCCTTGGCAGAGGCGCAGGGAGCCCAGCAGAGCCCCCAGCCTGACCCCTCTGGCCTCGACCCACCTGCTCACCGCCAGTGCCTTGGCTGGGGCTGGGGGGCGCCTGCCCTCTACCACGCCTGGTGGCACCATCTGATTTATCCTTTTTATTGATTTATGCTTTGGTCCACAAAGGACTGGAGGCAAAGGTTGGCAAAGACAGATGGAGGAGATAAAAGCATCGTGTACACTGGTGTTCCCTTTTTAAAATGAGAAGTAGGAGGGGTTTGTCACTATTTTTGAACAGACCAGAACATCCACTGAGATGCAGCCAGTGGTGTCACTTCGAGTCATGGAGACATGACTTGAACCCCCCTTGACCCAAGGGGCCACCTCCCATGGTCCCCACTGCTGGCTGCACCATCCTCTGGGCTCCCTGGGCCCAGCGACCCCCCCAGAAAAGAATAGAGACCCCTGGGGGCTTGCTGGGGGTCTGTGTTCACCTGGTCCTGGAGACCCCTGAGGACTTCCTGGGGGTCAGTGTGTCCCCTGGTCCTGGAGACCCCCGAGGACTTCCT
>ML660218.1:12229799-12261247 GCA_007570785.1 Antilocapra americana | reverse complement strand
AGGGCTGAGCTAGAGGTGGTGCTGGGGGCGGGAGGGCTGAGCTAGAGAGGATGCTGGGGGCGGGAGGGCTGAGCTAGAGGTGGTGCTGGGGGCGGGAGGGCTGAGCTAGAGAGGATGCTGGGGGCGGGAGGGCTGAGCTAGAGGTGGTGCTGGGGGCGGGAGGGCTGAGCTAGAGAGGATGCTGGGGGCGGGAGGGCTGAGCTAGAGGTGGTGCTGGGGGCGGGAGGACTGACCTAGAGGTGGTGCTGGGGCGGGAGGGCTGCCCTAGAGAGACAGGACAGCAAGGCCCCAGGCGCCCCCCACTCTGGGGCTCGTCACAGAGACTTGAAGCCCAGAACGTGTCATTTGTAGTAGTCATTAGATTCACTCAAACTAAAGCACAGCAAAATGGGTCTTGCTTGAGAAACAAAAGGAAACCTCCAGATGTGCGGTCAGGACTCGGGGGAGGGGCCCTCGTCTCTGCTGGGGTGGGCAGGGCTGAGAGTCCTCTGGCCTCCGGGTGCATAAGCTCGGTCATTTCAGCAGGTGCTCAGCCTGTGCTTAGCCGCTTCTGACTTAACCACCCCGGAGCCGCACAGGGGCACCCCCGTCCCAGGAGCCCCGAGGCGGCACCGCTGACGGAGGCTGGGCGGTGGCCGCTCCCCTGGTGTCCCCGTACCTCTCGTGCTCAGGCATGCTCGCTGCGCGGTGCTCAGCAGGGTGGTGTGTGTGTTTCCAGCTTCTTGCTCTGCGTTTGCTTGCACACAGGTGTGCACGCACACACACGGAAGAGAGGAGGTTAGCGACAGAGAATGACACGATGGAAAAGGTGAACTGAGGCAGAAGCTGGTTCCTTGGGAAGACTGTCGTAACAGACCGGCGTCTGATGAGACCGATAAAGACGGGGAGCAGGAATCTAGAAGTGGAAAGGGCCAGAATCGGAACTGCTGCAGGGACTTTCAGGACCCACGAGAGAGCACGAGCGCAGTGAAGAGACAAGTGGTGGTTTCAAGAATACAGGCGACAGAGCTGGAAAGAGGCCATGCGGAAGGCCGGACGCGCAGATAGAGGCATCTCAGCAACACTCGGACCAACAGACAAGTCCCATGTTTTAAAAAATAGGTCTTGCAGAAAACGGAGAAAGATGAACTCTTCAACTCGCATCGTGAAGCTGGCGTAGCCTTCCTGTCATACAGGCTGATCTCAGGAAGAACACGAACACAGGTCTCACTAAAATAATACTGATGTCAGCACCCGGAGTTGAGCGATGGTTATACAGTAGTATTTTTTAAATACATGGTTTAATATATGGATGGATTAATCCATGTATTAAGGATGGATAATGGCTTAATCAAGGATGGAAGGATGGCTTGATCGTATGGAAGGATCACCGGCAGGGCCAAGCCAGGAAGGCCGGAAAGAAGAGTCTTGTTGCGTTGTTGTTTAGGCCCTCAGTCCCGTCCAACTCTGTGACCCCATGGACTGTAGCCCACCAGGCTCCTCTGCACTCCAGGCAGGAGTAGTGGAGTGGGTTGCCATGCCCTTCTCCAGAGGACCTTCCCAACCCAGGGATCAAACCAAGGCCTCCTGCATTGCAGGCGGATTCTCTACCACCAGGCCCCCAGGGAAGCCTGGGGAGGAGAGGCTGGAGGTGCTTTAGGTGCTGTGACAGTCATTGGGTCAGCGAGGGACAAACAGGTCTGTCCATCTGTTGTACTCGGCACTTGAGATGCATCGAGGAGCAGGGAAAAGACTGTGCAAAACATCCTTCTGTGGCAGTTGACTGTCTGTAGAGAAGAAAACAAAACCAGACCCTTACTGCAAGCCCAGGTAGATTCTAGACATATGAGAAAGCAAAACTTCAAAACGCGAAACAAGACAGAACAGAATCATGATCCCAGAGTAGGAAAGAAGTCCTTGAACAAGCTTCAGAAAGACACGACTGTTCATTTCAATGATGTTAAAATTAAAAACTGATCTTGACAAAGACATCGTCCGCAGAGTAAAAAAGGATCCATACAATTGGCGTGTAAAGAATTCCTAAAAGTCTAGGTGGGTACAGATGGACAGCAACGAAGGTGAAGAATATGCCTAACAGGCAGTTTACAAAACAGACCGGAATGGTCCCCAGTTGGGGCAAGACGACCGTGGTCTCCCGGGGGCGAGGTGACTGTGGTCTCCCGGGGGCGAGGAGGCCAGGTATCAGCGCCGAACAAAGCTGGACGTCAGAGGCGTGGGTGAAGCCACAGAGGCCGCCCACTGGTGCCCACAACACCGCGAGTCCAGAGCAGTTGAGTTGAGGAGGAGCAGAGGCGGGGTGAGCGCGACTAACAAGGTGGTGATGGCTGGGTCCCGGGCCGCCTTGTGGGGCCCCCCCGGGCTCTGCCACCCCCGGAGTGGCATCAGGATCAGTGCTCGATCTGTCGCTTGGCAGCCGCTCAGACAAAGCTCCCCTGTGTACTTCCCGTTTCCCCTCTTGTCCCAAGTCAGCCAAAGACCAGCCACTGTTTCCCCGAAACTGGGCTTGCCCGGTGGTAGGTGAGGAGCCGAGACACGCGGCCAGGCTGGAGGCGGGAGGGTGGGTCCTCACAGGGGGTGCGGGGGCCTCTCCCAGACCAGCGATTCCCCAGCAGCAAACAGTCGTGTTAACCTAACACAGGACGTTCGCGTCATCCTGCTGGGGCTGGAGGCGGGAGGATCAGCGCGGACCTGGGCACAGGCCCGCAGCCCACGGGCAGCAGAGGTCAGCACCGTCATCCTTTAGCTTCCCTGCGACCTGCTGGTTGGGCGCTCCAGGGGGTCGGAGTTCTGGAACAATTCAAGACAGTGCTTCAGGCCCATCTTTACCTT
Source organism: Antilocapra americana (assembly GCA_007570785.1). NCBI lineage: Eukaryota > Metazoa > Chordata > Mammalia > Artiodactyla > Antilocapridae > Antilocapra > Antilocapra americana. The sequence continues at coordinate 12,258,418 of ML660218.1, read as the reverse complement.
GGAAACAGAACTGGGAGTCTGCACTGATTCATCGTCTCTGTTGTGGGCAGCTGTCAGCCTGGCCTGTTGAGGCTGTGCATTGACCTTTTGTCCCCTTAACATCTTTACCTGGGCTTCCCGGGTGGCTCCGTGGTAAAGAATCCACCTGCCAGTGCAGGAGACCCGGGAGATGCGGGTTTGATCCCCGGATTGAGAAGATCCCTTGGAGAAGGAAATGGCAGCCCGCTCCAGTGTTCTTGCCAGGAGAACCCCATGGACAGAGGAGCCTGGCGGGCTGCCGTCCGTGGGGCCACAGAGTCGGACAGGCTGTGCGACTGAGCCACCACAGAGGCTCTGGCGACAGACGTTTTCCTCTGCAAAGGCCCAGATCACAGGATGGCTCCGACCTGAAACGGCTTGTTTTACATCGAAAAAGTTATGCCTGAGTCTCTTCCCCCAGGGACCTGTCTGCCCTCCGACTCCTGAGCCTGCAGAAAAGCCCCGCTGCGCCCCCAACCACGTCAGGGACTGGGGGCGGGGGGATCTGGGATGTCCCACCAGAGAGGAGCCCGTCCCTTAGTAACCGAATGCATCCGCTGGTCCCACCTGCTTCCCCTGCGACATGGGAGGCAGGAGGCTCCCCCGCCGCAGCTGGACAGCGAGGCCCCGAGCAGGCGGAGGGGCTCGTCCTGCGGTGGCGACTCTCGGGGCATCCCCCACCCCCCGCAATGCTGACACCTCCAGGCTGTGTACAAAGGGGGGGGCCCAGGAGAGGCCTGACTCGGGCCCCAGAGGGGAGGCTGGACCAAGGGCCCCTGAGAAGTTCCTCTGCCTCTGTGCGCAGACGGGACCCCGCAGGTGGGGCTGGCAGTCGGGGTTTGTCAATGTTCTCGGCCGAGAGGGTTCCAGTGGCCCCCCAATGACTGGCTCAGGCCTGTGGCAGCTTTGGGGGGTGACCTTGACTCTTCTGGGAGCTGCCATAAGCCTCTGTAGCCACAGTGAGGACATGCTGAGCTCGTGCTCCGCAAATCCGCTGGTCTGCGACGCTGAGCTGCTCAGGGCCGCCCCCCCTGCCCCCAGGGCCAGACTGGGCGCAGCTGGTCAGGGGCAGAGGGCGGCGGGCTGGACCCGTGGCCTGGTGGGGTGGGGGCAGGGGGCGTGGGGACAGCAGGCATGGGGACAGCGGGCTGGACCTGCAGCCGGGTGGGGTTGGGGGGTAGGGGCAGGGGGCATGGTGGGGAGGGGCGCCCCAGGCCCCAGGCATTAATGACCCAACGGCTACTCCAGCCTTGGACTCGGTTTAGCGCACACCCTGAAAACCGGTGATGTGACCGTGCTGTCAGTGTTCATAATGATTCTGTTTTAACGAAAACACTCAGCAAGAGCGTCTGTTCCTTTGCCGCGGTGAATGACCAAACTTTGTCATGCCAATTGCTTTTTTTTTAATTTTTTAATTAATTTTTTAAAAATTTTCTTTATTGTGTTGGTTTTGCCATACATTGATATGAATATGCCATGGGTATACATATGCTTACTGAACTTTTACGGCACAGTTCAAGCATCAGGTTAAAGGCCCCTCTATTGTGATGCACCACAGCAACAAGCTAGAAACTTCTTTGGCAAGAGAATGTCCATTCAAAAGACAGACAGGCGTGGTGGGTACCAGCAGGGGCCTCACTCCCTCTTGGCGTTACTCCAAGGAGGTGCCGCGTCCCTGTCTTGTGGGTCGTCCTCTGGAAAGGGTCCCTGGGGTGCCTCCCCAACCGCCTGGCTCGGGGGGGGGGGCACGCAGGTTGTGGCTGCCTGGCTGTGAGACCCAGCCCCTGCCCCCTCGCCCCACGGCAGATTACTACAGTCCCTCGATGCTGGGCCTGAAGATGGACCAGGAGGTGCTTGGGGAGCTGGTGAGGACAAAGCTGCCGGCGGTGGCGGCACTGATGGACGGCCATGGCGTGCTGTGGACCCTGGTCGTGTCCCGCTGGTTCATCTGCCTGTTTGTGGACATCCTGCCTGTGGAGGTGAGGTACCCCGCTGGGCCTGGGGCTGGCGTCTGGCCACGCACTGACCTGCCTCTCCCTCTGCAGACGGTGCTGCGCATCTGGGACTGCCTGTTCAGCGAGGGGTCCAAGATCATCTTCCGGGTGGTGCTGACCCTCCTTAAGCATCACCAGGCCTCGATCCTGGAAGCCACCAGCGTCCCCGACCTCTGTGAGAAGTTCAAGGAGATCACCCGGGGGCGCTTCGTGACCGAGTGCCACACGTTCATGCAGGTGGGTGTCGGCCCCCTGGGCAGACCAGCAAGCTCACCCTGCGCCCCCCATGCTGTCGGCTGGGGGGCGGGGCCACCTGGGACCGCCCCCCCCCACCGGAGCCCGTCAGGTCTGCTCCTTGGTTTCTCCTGAGCCTGGCAGGTGACCCCATCCTGGGCCCCCCAATGTCGCCATCGACACCGGGCCCACCCTCCTCAGGCCTTCCCTGTTGCCTTCTCTCCTGCCCTGGTGGGGTCGCACCTGTCTGTCCCCCCTGCTGGGTTCCAGGCCTGGTGCAGGCTGTGTAGATGGCTCAGGTCACCTGAGGTGATGACCTGGGTGCTGCGTCCCACAGGCCCTTGGGGGTGGGGCAGGCAGGGTTTAGGGGGATGGGTGACGTGGGGAGCTGGCGGGGGGGCCACCGACCCAGATGCCCAGCCTCTCGCACCCTCAGCCGCCGTGTGAAGCGGTGGGGGCATGCCTGCCGCCCCCAGGCCGCCGGCGCCTTCTCCGAGCCTCCCTGGACCCGTCCCCTCAGCACCAGCCCCTCTGCCCACGTGGCTCAGGCGGTCTTGACGCTTGTGCGGCCGCACCCCTGGGCCCAGGTGTTGTAACCTCCCGGAAGGGAGCCCACATGTCCCTGCACATGCCAGCCACACCCCCACGGCCCAGCCTCTGCTGGACTGCGGCGCGGATGCTCAGACCACGTGGCTTTGGTGTCTGGCTCTTGGGCTCAGCGTGATGCTTCCGAGGAGGAGCAGGGTGTCCCAAGTGCAGCGGGTGCCCAGTATGGGCAGGCGGCCGGCCTGCCTGTCGCCGATGGGTGTGTGTCTGTGGTGGGGTGGCCGGTGTTCCAGCCTGTCCGTGCTCTGGGCCCTGTGAGCTGAGTGGACTCGGGATTGCGGAGGGTGAGGCAGGTGGGGGGGAGCGTTTCCCCACACGGCAGAAGTGCTGCGTAAAGAAATGTCTTTGTACACGGCAGGTGTGGCCGTTCACCAGATGCTGGTGGGAAGTGACCCTGGTCTTATTTTCTTGCTGTCTCTACAAACTTGTGTAACACTACAGTTTATGCATCAGAGCTCTCTCAAGTCGTGTCCAAGAACATCTAGAATTTCCTAGATCCCACGTGGAAGCCTCCAAAGAGTCTGTTCTCCGGCCACTGAATCACCCGGGGCTTGCTCCCAGGGTTCCCCCCTCGCCCCCCAGGCACCTTCCCTTCTCCTTGTGGTGAGGCAGTTTCTCTCTTACTGGAAACAAGTCTGAGTCCCATCCTGCTTCCGCTTCTCAAGTCTAGTCTCTCCTAGGCCCCAAGTAGGTTTCAGAGCTGCTAGGAGAGTCAGCAGAACTCAAAGAATTCAGCACAGGCAAGAAAAGCAAAAAAGCAAAAATAGCAAACTGGGACCACGTGGGGCTTGAAAGCTTCTGTGCAGCAGAGGGAAGCGGTGGCGGATGAACAGGTGACCGCCAGAACAGGAGTGTGTGTGCAGGCCACGTCCAGACACACAGAGCCCTCAGCTGGACATGGAGCTGAGGAATTTCATCTAAAACCGGGCAGAGGACCTGAGTAGACACTTGTCCAGAGACATACAGGCACCCAGCAGGTGCGTGAAAGGAGGCTCCACTTCACTCATCGTCAGGGAAATGCAAGCCAAACACGTCAGCTCACACCTGTCAGGATGGCTCACACAGGAGACCACAGGTGACAAGTGCCGGTGGGCGTGTGGACAGGGAACCCTCGCGCACCGCACCGCTGGTAGTGTGCGTGGTGCAGCCACCAAGGAAAACAGCACGGACGCTCCTCAGAGACTGAAGAGCTACTGTCCGATCCGGCCCTCCCACTGCTGCGTTTACCCCAAGCAGATGAAGCGGGGCCTCTGGGAGACAGACGCTGCCCTCCCACGTTCACTTCAGCCTCACAGCAGCCGCAGCGTGGACATAGCCGGCAGCCCTACACAAGTAGGGGAACAGTGTGGTCCGCCCACACGGCGGCAGGACCCCGTGCGCCGTCTCCCCTGTGGCCGGACGTCCTGTCTCGGGCACTTTGCTGAACTTTTCAGTGGCCGAAACCAGGACGTGGCCCAGCCTGAGGACTGACGCTCAGAGCTGAGCCCCAGCCACACACACCCTGGGGCCCCCTCCCTCCCCGAGGCTTTGTGAAGTCCCTGCGGGCGGCGGGGGTCACCAGCAGCCTGTTTTGGTCAGCCCAGGCCCTCCTGGGCTCCCCTTGCCCTGCCCTCCAGGGGGAAGGTCGGGCAGGCTGCAGTCCCCAGCACCCCCGTCCCCCGGGGGCGGTGCAGCGGCTTCGGATTCGGCTGTGCTGACGCTGGAATTCTGTCAGTAGCCTCAGTTGTTTTGTCTGAAGGAAACTAGTGACCTTCCTGTGCTCACTGATCGCTGCCCTCAGCCCAGCCACCACCAGGAGCTGGGAAGGCCTAAACTAACCCGTTTCTGTTCCAGAGAATATTCTCGGATCCCGGGAGCCTGTCCAGGGCTGGCATCACCCGCCTTCGGGAGCGCTGCAGGGCGCGGCTGCTGGCGCAGGGCTGACGCCTCAGCCACCGCCTCCGCCTGGAGCATTGCTGAGCTGTCCTTGGTGGGTGCTCTTCACTGGGAGCGGTCCTTGTTTCTGAATACATATTTTTACCTGAGATGCTGACATGTAAAACGTGAGGTGTGTGTTTGTGTTGTTATACCAGCTCCTGTGAGCCTGCGGTCTAAGTTTCTCAGCTGACTTCGTGAAGCTGTGACACACAGACATGTGAGCAGGTGTAAGACGGGCTGCAAGTCCGGTCTGGGCTGTCATCCCAGGCCCCCGGGGGGAGAAGCTGTCCTAACGAGACCCTCGAGGCTGGAGGCCACGGCCCTCCACCCTGCTCGTCCCGTCTCCCTCCCTCTGGAGGGGCCCCCTCTGCTGAGAAACCCGCGCCCAGGCAGGCCGTGCCCTGCACGGGATCTGGGCACAGGCAGGGATGGGGGAACGGGGTGTTTCCTGGGAGGAGACCGGCTGACAGGTTCGCCTTCCTGGGAGCCAACCACCTGCATCTCATGGGGTGTGCTCCCCGGCAGGGGCTCCAGACCCCACTGTCCTGCAGAGACGGACCCTGCGGGACAGGAGCCGCAGGGCTCTGCTCAGCTCAGCCCTGTGCCGCCCACCCCAGGGAGACCGCCATGCTTGGGAGGAGCGCACGTGGCCTTCACCTGGGGTGCTGCGGGGCAGCCAGGCCCTGCCCCATGCCGCGCCCTCCCAGGTGTAAGGGGCCGCCACCCAGGGCCACCCACAGGCAGGCTGCCCTCAGCCTCGCCCTAGAGGCCAGCTCTGCCTACTCAGGCCTGAGCCCCCCTCCTTGGCCACCGATTCGTTGGACCGGGTAAGGAACCATTTTCCCCAGAAAGCGGGCTCCTAACTGAAGACCGGCCTTTCTTGAGTCGCTGGCCTTGGGGCCAGCCCCGCAAGCTGACCTGCTGACCTGCTGACCCAGCTCACATACTGCTACCTCTTTCGGCAGCTGACAAAAGCATGAAGCCCAGACGAACAGACGTTTTATTAGCATCATTACGGCAACGCGTCCCAGAGGGGGTCCTTGGCACGCAGCCCACTGAGCTGCAGGTGATGAGTCAGAGCAGATGACTACCAAGCACGGAGGGGACAGAGGATCACCCCAAACCTCCAACAGAAAACGGAGTCGCTTTACAAACAAGTAAATAAAGATAACACCCACTTTTCTATTTTAAAAAGTGCCAGCTCTCCAGAGGGAGAGCGTGAGACCCGGGACCCGGGACCCGGGACCCGGGACCCAGCACCGGGCACCCTGAGGCTTGGGGGCCAGGCTGGGCCGAGGTTGAACCGAGGAGCTGGGTCTGCGTCTCGTCCTCTGCGCTCACCGCCCCGCCACCACCTTCACCAAAACCTTGGACCAGACCCTCCCCCTGTGAGGCTTACGTCTGAGTGAAAATCCCCAACACCAGGGTCTTGAGAAGCCAAACCAAAGTGGAGCCTGTGCCCGTTTAGAAAAGCTCTTACCCCCCACCCCCTTAGAGTCCTACTTTGGTAAATATTAACATTTAACCAGTTAGCAAAATAGTTAACCCAGTTAGCAAAATTAACACCGTCATTTCCATAGTTACTCTCTTGTGCATAGTAAGTGTTGCCAGATGAACTTCACGTTGGATAAAGCAGATTTGAAAACCAGTTTGCAAGAACGTGCCCCTGACAGTGATCTAAGCCAGGGGAGCAGCTGAGGCCGTGCCCGCGGCTAGATGGTCTGGTAGCCAGCATGGCTCCGCTTCCGGCCGATCAGGTAGGCAATGAGGACGATGAGGACCAGCCCTGCCAGGGCGCCGCCCACGGCGATGGGGATCAGCATGCTGTTCTCATCCAGCTGGCACTCCTCCACTGCGGGACAGACAGACAGCCGGGCTCGCCCCGCGCCACACCCACAGCTCTCCTCCGGGGAGGGCCTCCCCAGCCCTGCTCAGAGGGTGGGGGGCACACCCGCCACCGCGCTGGCCCGTGGAGTCAGGGACGCAGGCAGAGGACACCAGGGGCCCTGCTCCTGCCTGCCCCGCCTACTCACCAGGCCCAAACTTGTTCCCGTCCACACGGAAGGCCTGCACCCACACTCGGAACACGTTGAGGGAGAAGGTGCTGGTGACCGGCAGGCGCTGCTCGGCGTTGCACCGGTACGAGTTCCCCGCGGAGGCCTGCAGCGCCCTCAGTGAGCTGTTGCTGGCCGTGAAGCTGCGGTCTGCAAAGGCACGGGGGTGAGCGCCCCGAGCACCTGCAAGGCACGTGGGGGGCTGGGGGGGGGGCCTCACCTTTGGCGTCGGGCAGAGTCATGTTCAGCTGGACTCCCTGAAGGAAAACCCGGCTGGAGCTCTCATTCTGGAGAGAACAAGGACACACTCATCATCGGGCCGGAGGGTCGCCACCGGGGTTGGTGGGGGACGGGAGGGTCACCACCAGGGATGGGGACCGCAGCGCCCCCAGCGTCAGCGGGAAACCACGGCGCGAGGGAGAGAGAAGGCAGCCTGTCACCTCGGGAACAGAGCTCCAATCAACTCCTCACAGTCTCTGCCCAAAGCTGGAGTCTGCTAGGGTAGGGGCTGAAGGAGCCATGCTCCCCAAAAGCCATCACTGAACTTTCCGCGCATGCGTCCACCAGGGCTGTGTCTGCGCGTCCCCAGTCTCCTGCTGACTGGACTCGTCCAGGGCAGGTGTGCAGAGCGAGGGGCGGGGACAGCACCCAAGGCCTCGGGCCATCCTGGCCCCTGCAGCGCCCCCAGGTCCTGTGGGGTTTCCGCTGATGGATGCAGGCTGCGGGACCGGGGGTCCCACAGACAAGGGGACATGGGGGGCCGAGGGTACCGCAGAGAAGGGGGCACTGGGGTCCTCACCATTGCGAACTGGAGCAGCAGAAGCGGGAGGTTCTCGCCGTTGAGTTCCAGAGTCGCCAGCGTGGCGGAGCAGTTCCCCCCGAAGGTGGTCTTGTTGGGGTTGACATTGAACTCTCTGGTCACAGTCTGTGAGAAAAGCAAGAGGTCAGCTCCCCTCCCGCCAGCCCCCGGGGCTGTGAGCAGACAGAGGCAGAGGCGGCCAGGAGGCAGTGGCTTCAAGGCCTGTTCACAGGAACTAAACCGGAAGGAGAGACAGCCCACGCAGGGGAGACCACAGGACGCAGACAGCTTCTGGTACTTCCAGCAGCCTTCCCTGGGCTTGCAGGAGTGACAGGCCTCCGTCTCTCAAAGCCACCCTAGACCCTTGGCCTCGGGGAGGCTGTCATCTCTGAGGACGAGTGGAGACCCCTGGGCACTTGGTGGACACTCAGGAGAGCCCGCCTCCTCTCAGGGCTGACACACGAGCCCCGAGGGGACGGCAGCCTCAGGCTCTGTGGCCTCAGGACAGCGGCCCGGGTGGATGGGGGTCCAGTCGAGCACCCCAAGACACACCACCCACGACCCGCCCCAGGACCCAGTGCAGGGGGCAGGGCTTCGGCCGGCCCACCTTGTTTTCAGCTGTCCTGTAGGTGACGTTCAGCTGCAGCCCCATGCTGACCAGCAAGCAGGTCCCATTGGTGCCATTCACGCTGTACCTGAACACCACGGGGCTCGCGGGTGCTGGGGTGGGCGAGGGCTGGGGTGGCGCGGTTGGGGTGGGCAGGTCCTGTTCACAGTGAGTCTCTGCGGGGACAGTGGGGGGAATGTGCTCATCCTCCAGGGAGCCGGGGCTCCGGAAACACTGGGTGGGAGCGGGATGCCCCTGGCCTGGCAGGCGCCTGACACCTGACCCCTGCCTGCACTCTCAGCTCCTCCTGCTCCTGGAACCCCCTGGCCTCGGCGGCCCCTTGCCTGCAAGGACATCCTCTCCAGCTGAACAAACCTCTCGTGAGGTCAGGAACAAAACCTCAGCTTTGTCCTGTGCCATCGGGATGGTGTTTTCGAGGCCACTTGAAATGGTGACAGTTCACACTGTCTGAGTGCCTGTGCGCTGGGCTGGACACGGTCCCGAGGCAGCAGCAGAGGGGCAGGACCGCCCAGGCCAGGCGGGGACAAACACTGGACACGCACGCCACAGGCTGGCAGCAGCCCTGTGTCCCCTGGAGGGCAGAAGAGGTGGCCCCGCGGGTCAAGCTCGGACCCAAGACCCCATGCCCAGGCCACAACTGCTGGAGGCCCATCCAGGGTGGGCGGGGCAGGCAGGAGGCCACACCTAGTGGACGAGGGGGCCTCGGGTGGCCCCGGTGACCCCAGCAGGGAGAGAACCCTGTGGGGGGCTGGTGGCGGGGCCTCATGCCTGTGCCATCCCTCCTTGGAGAGTGGCCACCACGTGGCCGCTGACAGTGGGCGGTGTGGAGTCTGCACCCTCTGCCGTTCTGCTATGACCCTAAGACTGCTCTGAAACCAGTGCTCTGAAGACAAGGCAGCTGTTCACCTTGGCACCAGCACAGTCTCTGTGTCTGTGTTCAGAGGCCTCAGAAGCAGGAGAAGGCAGCCGTCAGGTGAGGCGTGTCCAGGCCCAGGCAGGTCAGGAGACCAGACGCTGCCACCTGGCCGGACTGACCTCCTGGGTCGGCGCTGCTTCCCTCTGCTGAGACCCACGCTCAGCTGCTAACTGCACACCCTGGCCCCTAAAAGCACGTGACTCGCTGCCTCAGGTCCCGCCCGAGCGCCTGGATCCCGGCTCGCACCCACGGCCTCACACGCTCACCACCCCAGGGAGCAGCCAGGACCCTGCGGGCTGGCCTGACCAGGCCACGTGGCGGCCTCAGGACCTGCCCTCAGCCCTGTGCCTGGGCTGCTGGCTGCGCATCTCCCGGTCACGTGGGGCTTCCTTCAGCCCCAGCCCCACCACTGACGCGCCCGTGGGGCCAGATGGTGGCTGCTGTGGACAGTGGCCGTGGGGGCCAGTCCCCTCCAGGCTCTGCCATGTGAGGGCAGGAACAGCTGTGGGAGTGGGAGGGGAGGGGAGGGGAGGGACCACGGCTGCTCCCAACAAAAAGTTAGTCACAGGCACGGAAAGCCTTACTCTCACCTGTTGTGAAATGTTCTTTTTAACGTTACATTTCTGATCACAAACACCAACCTTCATTTGCTGGCTGTGCAGAGCCCAGAAGCTCTCACAGCCCCCTTGGGAGCAGGAGGGCCCAGGCCTGCTGCCGGCCACAGGGTTGCCTTGCAGCCCAGAACCCGGCCACTCTGAGCCGCCAGGCGAGGCTGGCACACAAAGCAGGGTGGTGGGGATGCCACCCTCCCCCCAGGAAGTGACAGTGACTGTGAGCTGACAGCAGGATCGGGGAGCCAGAGGCAGAAGTCAGCAGCACCCCCATTTCACAGGACAGGGAACGCGGTCTTCCGAGTGGCACCCTAAGCCTGCCTGCCTGAGCGGGACGGGGGTGGGCGAGGTCCGGGTGTGGAGACTGCCGCCTCTACCCCCTCCACTCCATGATGAGGGCAGACGGTCCACCTGCTCTTCCTGGACCCTGTCTGAACCCACCCTCAGGGGGGGAGGGCACCATCCCACAGGGAGGGGCGGGGGCCCTCACCCTCCCTGCTGAAGCTGCTGCCGGGCAGGTAGGCCTGGATGGTGGCGTTACTGAGCATGGCCGTCACGTTGCCCATGTGGACCTGGACGGTGCTCACACACCGGTACGTCTTATTGACGTCAGCCCTGATGTCGGTCACGGACTCCACAGTCTTGACTCCTGTATTTTAAAAAATCAGTTTTTAACGCCTTGAAGTGCTTGCTTAAAAGCAGTTTAGATACTCCCCAACCCAGTTCTCTTCACCTCATCACCAGTCCATACTGGTTCTTACCTGTGGAGCTTGAATTGGGGAAAGTGTCCGTGTCTGACAGGTTGTAAGCAAAGCGCATCAACTGGACCTCGTAACGTGTTGCGTTTCTGGTGAAAGTGAGGGTCAGTGTGTGGCCTCTTCCAAAAGTGACCACGAGACTGGAGTCAGAAGCATCCTCTTTGCCACAAGAGCTGCTGTTCGACACTTCCGCACCATCTGGCAAGCGCATGGACGCGGTCTGGAAGCAGCACAACGACAGGTCACCACAGGGCTCAGAAACGAGCACCGCTCGGGACCCAGGCCCCTCCACCTCAGACGTCACGGTCAGCGCCCCCTCCACCTCAGACGTCACGGTCAGCGCCCCCTCCACCTCAGACGTCACGGTCAGCGCCCCCTCCACCTCAGACGTCACAATCAGCACACACATTTGACATGAAGACAAGACACGCGAGTATTTTATGTCAAGGAACAGACCAGAAAATAATTCAAGTGTAAGATAAGGATGACCTAATTACTAACATTTTCTTCATTTTACTTCACACAAGAATGAAAATAAAGCTATTCACATAAACTGAAATAATTCACGCTGGGCTCCAGGATGAGCTGATACTCTTAGACCTTTGTGACTATTACAGAACTTAAAGAACACGTCTCTAAACAAAGAGAAGAAAAAGTTTACTGCGAACTGTTGGAGTGAACTATTATAAGCAAAACAAACAACTACAAAACCGTCAAAGCCCATCCATGAACTGAACTGAGTGGCCAGTGAGAAGCTGTCCTAGCACTGTCCTGCAGACAGGACACCTGTGACAAAGACGCATCTCGTGAAGGGGGAGTCACATTACTGCAAACAAATGAGACAGTACTTAAAAGTTCCAACCCAAAACCCCGGACGAGTACAACTGGAGGCAGCTCCGTGGCCAAAGCCCCCACAGCTCCCTTCTGTCTGACAGGGGTCATTTACATCAAGAGGAGTCCAGACGGCTGGCGTGTCCGGGGGGCTCTGAGGGAAACCCTCGTCCTCCTGGCAGTCCTGGGCCCCCACTGCTCTCCAAGTGCCAGCAGACGGCACGCCATGGACATGGAGATGGGTTCGGGAAAACGGTGCTTCAACAAAGCATTGAAAGCAGAATCTGATATAAGGACATATTTACAAGAGCAAATGTAAATGGAAGAAGTAAGTGCAGAGGCCACAAACAGGTAATTAACGGAGGTAGAAGCAACAGAGGGGGGAGAAGGAAAAGGCAGCCCACTCCAGCTCTCATCTGGAGAGCACCGTGGACAGAGCAGCAGGCAGGCTGCAGCCCACGGAGTCACAGAGCTGGAAGCGACTAAGCACAGCACAGAGACACCGCCTGTCTGTTAGGGGCCTCAGACAGCAGCACGCAGCCCTCACTGCAAGACAAGGACCGCCCTACTCGCCCTAGGACGGTCACCCGCACCGCCAACACCTGTTCACAGGTGACTCCTGCAGCGTAAGTTTATCTAAAGCAAAACCAGCAGATCAGGAACATTTATGTTCACAGAGCTGCACACCAGGCATGAAAAGAACAAGAGAGCTCAGCGACTGGTGATGGGCGAGCAAGTCAGTGTGGTCACCATAACGAAGCCCTGTGTCGTGCTTGTGAAATATAATCGTAAGGAAAACTGAAAAAGGACAGCGAGAGCAGAGCTCGCAACAGTCGGTGTGACTGCAGCCTCGTGCACAGGCCACCCAGGCACTGAGGGACACCGCAGTGCATGCACAGAACACGCACGCGGGTCGAGGAGGTTAAGCGGGCCCCTCACGCGCACACAGCAGGGTTCGGAGGCCCGCTCTCCTACCTGGGGCCCACTCCTGGTGTTGTAGCTGGTCAGGAAGGCAGCAGAGAAGTCGGCCATGATGCAGGCAGTCCCGTTGCCATTCTTCACCACAAAAACTGCCGCCGCGCTGTGCACGAGGCCTGCTGGCTCAAAAAAGAGAGACCACCATGTGACTTTTTGAAAACGTCTGTTGCTCACAGTTGCAGCAGTGTGGCTGTTCCTGGAAAGCCGTTTAACTGCCAAAAAGACCGGGACATGCAGGTCCCGAGGGCTGGGTCCACAGGGCTTCTGTCCCCCCACACCCCTGTGACACTGTCCTCTCGAGAGCTGCCCCATCACTGCGCCAATCTGGGGTTACCCCGGGCCTAGGTGGCCTCACGTCGGTTCCTCAGAGGACCTCTGGGAGGCAGGGCAGGGTCCTGGAGGAAGGACTTGAACGTTGGAACCAAACGCCGACATTCTACAGAAACGGTGGACCCATGCTGCGACCTGCTGACAGGGCAGACTCAAGAGATCAGCGCTCTTCACCACTTCCAGAAGGGCCTCAGAACACAGTGACTCCACCGGCTCTGGACTCGGCCGTGCGACCTCAGGACCCCATGCCACCTCTGCACGCGCTGCCAAGTGCCCGAGGGAAGTGCAGCAGGGAGCTGTCGCGGGGCCTCCAGCCTGGGTGTGACCGCTGCCCTGAGCCAGGGCCAGGGCCACAGGCCACCACCTGGGCAGGCAGCTTAGCAACACATGCACCCTGATCAGGGGCACAAAAGCTAAGTTTACAGCCACGCACTTCAGCACCTGGCTCTCCCACAGATGGGCAGGAATAGATGTTCTGACCCTCCTAAACCCAAGCAGCGTTCAGCCAGCACGGGTGTGGCCACATGCCAAGAGACACACCCCTGTCTTTCTGCAGCACCGTCCCCGCACGCCCTTCACCAGGACGGGGCACGCCTGCCTCCGACGGCTCTCAGGGTGCATGCGACCCAGGCGGGGCACTGCACTCGAGGGCGGCAGCTAGCGTCCCACGTGTGGTCCCTGGTGCTCGTGTGTGACTCCAGGGAACCCAGCTCACTCCAGCCTTGCGACTGGCACCACATAGAATGCTCAGAGCGACTATTCCTTAGGCCTAACGCAAAGAACAGACAGAATCCCCACGCTCCGCCTCAAGCAGGAGCCACGGAGAAAAGCTGCTACACGAGATGAGGCCACCTCGGACGTCAAGAACGTTGTCTGTTTTGATTCACGAATTTTTAAGCGATTCCTCAGAATACTCAAGTAAAATGACACTAAAGTCATTTCCAAAGAATGAATACTGCATTTTTAAAAGAGGAGAAAATCCCATGATTCATTTCTGACACACTGAAGGTTTTAAAGACGCCTCTGAGAGCGACAAGGTAAATGCACAAGAGCCGCTGGGACGCCAGCCAGGCACACGCAGGTCCAGCAACAGAAGCAAAGCCGGGCACAGAAGACAGGCAGACACTGGACACCGACCAGTGCCCGGTGCACATGGACGCCCCAGGCCTGGGCGGCCACCATGGGCTCGGCAGGTCAGGCCACTGCCTCCCACGTCAGCGCCTGCCAAGCTGCTCTCCTGTAAGAGTTCCTTAAATCACCAAACGCCTCCTACTGACTCAAAGCCCTTCATTAGAGAACACTTCACGTTAAATAACTTTTCCGTCACATAATTCCCTCATTTAGTAATAAACATACCGAGGGCCTGAGCTTTCAAAGAACAACAAAGAAATATTACTAAAACAAACTTCGAACAGCCTTCAGCAGCGCTAGAGGCCCATATGTGTTCTGCAGAGGCCCAGAAACTTCTCAATTAAAACAAGAAACCACAAGCCAACTTTGGTCAAGAGAAAAATGTCTACAACAGCGTTATAACATAACATTTTAAGAGAACGTGTGTATGTGAATGGTCAGAAGTTCCTTTTTAACTCTCAAGTCAGATGTTTCAGTAACTTGAGGAGTGCCCCTCCCGAAGGTCAGAACCTGCACCACGAGCAGCCTTTCACTCAGGACTTGCCACCATCCTCTCGCCAGGGTCCCGTGAAGAGGAAGCACCTTATTCCTTCAGAAAACTTCCATCTGGAGACATTTCAGTCTCTAAAACAAGCTGTGGGAGCACGCCTGCCTGAAGTGAGCAATCTTGAACAGGCTCCTCCGCCACTACTGGCCGGATGAGCTGGGCTCGGAGGAACCACCTAACCCTCAGTTTAGGCACCTGTAGAGTGAAAATAAGGGAGCCAACATTTGAGAGCTGTCAGGGCATCAAGTTAGCTGAAGCACGTGGAGCGCTGAGGACAGGGCCAGGGCCTGCCTTCAGAGTGAGCTGTTACTACCGACGTGTTCAGCGCCACAAGGCTTCACCTGTCAGACCCACCACTGAGTCCTTGGCACCTGACACAAACCGTCAGGTAAGTGTTTTATTTAACGAGTTCCTGTACTGTGCTTCGAAGGTAACTGAATCACCGTGCCAATTTTAATAGGTAGACACCACGATGACTCCCTTTTAAAGACAGGGAGTCCACAGCAGAGAGGAGTTAGCCACTGTGCTCGAGGTCACACTGCCAGGCTGGTGCAGAGCCAGTCTGGAACTGGGCCTGCTGACTCAGACCACGTGCCTGCCCAGCTCACCACACCTGAACCACACTTTCTCCCCAACACTCAGTGAGCAATGATTATGTTTCAAATTACGACATTCTCACTTGAGATATTGCCATCTGGAGGAACAAGTCAATAAATTCCTCACCAACGTTTTAAAAGGAATCACTTTCTAATCTAAGATCAATTCTTTTAAATCCAGTATTTTTATAACCAGTGATACATAATCATATATGAAGACTTAAAGAGAGAAAAAGGAAGACCGAGGCACCATCCCTGACAGAGAATCACAACCTCTAAGACTGTGTACATTTCTGAACAGCTGACACGCATGTTCTGCTAGGGGGCACTGCTGTCAAACCAGACGTCTCTCCATGTAGGTCCTGGGCACTTAATGTGTGAGGCCAAGATAGGCTGTAGAATAAGGAAGATACAGGCATTAAAATAATCACAACACAGCCAGACGCTCCAGAAGAGATGTAGGCCATACATGCATGAAGTCAAGTCTTTCCAACATGCAGAGAAGAAAGGACTACCACAGACTGGCACAGATCTAACAATATGAACTCAAAATTAGGGATCTAAAACATTTAAACTTCAAACCTAGTGAATTCAATCGCCAACCTGGGTAACTGACAAACTCCCACAATCAAGAGTAACATTATTGGTTTAAAAAAAAATTTTTTCCCCCTGTTTTGTAAGCAACAGTTCTTCATTTTGAAAGGGGAAGGTCATCCCGGTGACATCAACCGTCGAGTCACATTACGCAATACTTGATCTATGTATCAAAAAGTTTCAGTTCACACTTGCCTAGCTTTCTACGAAGTTTTCAAATTAAACAAATTTCTAGCTATTAATGCAGGCTGACTTTGTAATTTAGAACTCTGAAACATCTTTAGAAAAATGCTTTTTGGTGAAATTGTGTATTAAAATAAACATTACTTTAAACAGACCCAAAGCCAAGCTCTTAACAAACCTTTTTTAAAAAGTAGATTTTTAATCAAATATAAAACTTAAAAAACATGCCAAAATGGACGTTAAAAAACTAATTGTATGCACGATACTCGAAGCTATCAATGTAGGGAAGTTTTGGATTTTTCTCTTCATCAGGTTAGTTTTTAAAACATGAAACACAATAATAAACTTGTAATGCAGGCAAGCTCTTCTAATAAAGAACAGCTAGCCACCCTGACACGACAAGACTCGTCCCAGCAGCTCCTCACCTAACTCAGGACACCTGCCAGGGAGAGCAAGACTCCAGGTTTCCTGCTAGAGTAAGGTCACCCCTTGCGGCTGGTCTTGCAGCTCAAAGAATGCATTTTACACAACAGGCAAGACAAGAACCTGAAACCAAAATCCATTCTGTCGCCAACAACAGGATTTCCGATCAGACGTCTAGAATTCCCAGCAGGTAGGGGTGGAAAGTGCCTGTGTCCGCTCAACTCCAGGGCGCTCCGCTAGCACTTTCACCTTCCCGTGTCCTGGGGACCAGGAGAGAAAGTGCCACGGAGTTCTCAACAGCCCTAAAGTCAAATCAAACCAAGTGATGATTCCTGCTCGAGTCAACAGGAACGCTCTCTCGTTAGGACAGATAAATGAGAGCGAAATCCCTCAACGGAGAAAACACGCGCAGCCACGCACGGCTCTGCAGTCACACACGCGCCGCGCTTCCGACGCCGCCCCGCCAGGAATGAGCGCGGCCACTGTGACGCCGGGCCCTTTGTCCACTGCGGGCTCCCTCAAACCCCCCGGGCCGACGAGGCCGTTACAACCTAACGAGACGCACAGCGAGCGGGCGCCGTCAGCGCAGGTCGCGCTCCGTGCCGGCCCGAGGGCGAAGGGCGAGGCCCGCAGGCCGGGCTCCCGAGGCCGGGGTCGCCGCCCGCCCTGTCCCCCGGACCGAGGCCCGCGCCCCCTCGTCTCGGCCGCAGCCGCTCGCAGCCCCCCGCGACCCCCGGAGACCCCGGCGAGGGGGCGAACCACAGCGCGAGGGGCCGCAAGGGCGCCGCCAGCGGACCCCAGAGGCGGGCCCCAGGCCCCCGGCGCGCCGGCCGCCCCGCCCCGGCGGCCCTCCGTCCGCGGCCCCCCACAGGCGCTCCGGAGCCCCGCCCGGCGCCCCTCGGCCGGCCCCCCCAAGGCGCCCCTCGGCCCGGCCCGTCCCCGCCCCGGCGCCCGTCGGCCGGCGGCCCCGGCCCTCACCGAGCAGCAGCAGGAGCAGCGGCCGTCGCCGGGCGCCGCGGGGGGCCGCCATGGGCGCGAGCGGGAGCCGGCGGCGGGGCGGTTGGGCCGGGCGGGGACGGGCCGGGCCGGCGAGAGGGCGGCGGGTCTCGGCGCTGCGCCCGCGGCGAGAAGGAGACCCCGCGGCCGGCGGCGCCCGTCACGTGAGGCCGCCGCGCTCCCGCGCCGTCACGTGACCCCGCGGATCTCGCGAGAACGCGCGAGTTCGGCTCCGCCCCGCGCCCGTCTCGCACGTGACCGCTCTCGGCACGTGACCGCGGCGCCACGTGACGCGGGGCCCGCCCTTGACACCGGCTGGGGCTCGGGTCGCCGAGAGCGGCGGACGGGCGGGGCCGCGGCCGGTCGTCTGCCCGCGAAGCCGCCGGGCCCTGGCCAGACTGCGGCTCTGCGCCGCGCACACGCCGAGGCCCCCGGCGTCTGCGGGGCTCCTGGAGGAGGCCGGGGCCGTGGACGCTGGCCGGGGGGTCTCCACGAGGGCGGGGCGGGAGCGGGGACGTGGACACAGCGGGAAGCACGCAGAGCCCGGGCGTAAGGCGCGCTGGCAGGCCGGGGTGGAGGGCCGCGGAGGGCTGGCTGACCGCCCGCTGCGAGCCCCCCTAGAGCGTCCCGGAGGGGCCGGGCGGGGCAGCGTCGCCTGGACGGTTCGGCGAAGCCCCAAACCGCCGCTTCCACAACCTTCCCAAGTGCCTCTCGCCGACGCCCTGGTTCCCCGCTCGCCTGGGGACCGCCGGGTCCTCTTCTGGACTGTGCCGGCCCTCTGCGGAGAGGCGGCCGTCCTGCCCTGTCCACCCCGCCAGCCGTGGCCTCAGCCCCTCCCACCACCCGCTCGAGAGCCGCCTACCGTCACCCCGCCCAGTAGGCTGTGATTCCCGTGGGGTTGTGTTGCTGTGACCTTCCACTTGTTTGCTTTTTGCAGGTTTTGTCTTCCCCTGTTGTCATTTCTTCCTTTCTGGTTTTCCCGCACTTCCTCTCCAGCTTCTAACAGTCAGGTGAGAAAGTCTGACATTGAAGGGCTTGAAGACTGCAGTGTGGATTCGCCAATGTCTTGTTTAGGTGCTTAGGGACGTTTCTGGATCTTTGTTTGCTGCCCCTTCTGGACGGGGAAGAGTCTCAGCGGGGCCTCACTTAAGGGAAAGGACGTTAAGAGGCTGAGAGAGTCCCAGGGTTGTTGGGCTTTTGTTGACTAAAGAAAAGAGGCACAAGCTAGAAGTTGAGAGCTGTGCTTTATGCCTGTGACATTTTTAGGACTTCAAGCTTGGGGGACAGCATCTCAAATAGCCCATAGAAAAAGCCAGGGCGTATAGGAGTTTCTCCAACAAAGGGCAGGTACTCAGTCGTGTCTGACTCTTTGCGACCCCGTGAACCACAGCATGCCAGGCCTCCCTGTCCTTCACCAACTCTTGGAGTCCACCCAAACCCATGTCCATTGAGTCGGTGATGCCAGCTCATCCTCTGTTGTCCCCTTCACCTCCTGCCCTCAATCTTTCCCAGCATCAGGGTCTTTTCCAGTGAGTCAGCTCTTCGAATCAGGTGGCCAAAATATTGGAGTTTCAGCTTCAACATCAGTCCTTCCAATGAACACCAGGGCTGATCTCCTTTAGGAGGGACTGGTTGGATCTCCTTGCAGTCCAAGGGACTCTCGAGAGTCTTCTCCAACACCACAGTTCAAAAGCATCAATTCTTCAGCGCTCCGCTTTCTTCACCGTCTAACTCTCACATCCATACATAGCCACTGGAAAAACCATAGCCTTGACTAGACGGACCTTTGTTGACAAAGTAACGTCTCTGCTTTTCAATATGCTGTCTAGGTTGGTCATAACTCCTTCCAAGGAGTAAGCATCTTTTAATTTCATGGCTGCAGTCACCATCTGCAGTGATTTTGGAGCCCAGAAAAATAAAGTCTGACACTGTTTCCACTGTTCCCCATCTATTTGCCATGAAATGATGGGACCAGATGCCATGATCTTAGTTTTCTGAATGTTGAGCTTTAAGCCAACTTTTTCACTCTCTTTCACTTTCATCAAGAGGCTCTTTAGTTCTTCACTTTGTGTCATAAGAGTGGTGTCATCTGCATATCTGAAGTTACTGATATTTTTCCCAGCAGTCTTGATTCCAGCTTGTGCTGCTTCCAGCCCAGCGTTTCTCATGATGTACTCTGCATAGAAGTTAAATAAGCAGGGTGACAATATGCAGCCTTGACGTACTCCTTTTCCTATTTGGAACCAGTCTGTTCCATGTCCAGTTCTAATTTGCTTCTTGACCTGCATACAGGTTTCTCAAGAGGCAGGTCAGGTGGTCTGGTATTCCCATCTCTTTCAGAATTTTCCACAGTTTATTGTGATCCACACAGAGAATTATTGTTAATTAAGGAAAGCCAGATAACCCAAGTTAAGGAACTTAGTGTTTTTCTGTGTGTGAGAAGATGCGGGAGTCTGGGCTCGCTGAAGTCTTCCCTTGATCTCCACCCAGCCCTCTGGGGCCAGCGCCCTGTGCTTTCCCACGCCGCATTCCCCCAGGACTCGTTGGGCTGCTTGCCATGCACGTCTGCTGGGTGGCGGGCGTCTCCCCAGGCTGCGCCATCGGGTGGCTGCAGTCGCTGAAGGCTGACGGGCTGAGACATCCTTTGTTGCTGATTTGGCAGGCTGTGTTCTTAGTCCACAGTTCGTTCTGTCCTCGGGGGCAGGAATCCACTGCTACTGAAGCGTCGACTGGCTCGCTGGGGTCCTGTGAGGGCTTCAGGGTCTTTCTGGGTTCTTTCGTGCTGCTGTCCTGGGTCGGGCTGAGTCTCAGCAGCGTCACTTGACAGAGTGCTGTCTGTCCGGGCGCGCTCTGGAAGAGAGAGGTGTTCGGTGTCTGCGCCATCACCGTGACGCCCTTCAGCAGCAACAGTCTGTAACATGATGTTCCTCCAGCAGGTCATCATTTGAGCCCACATTGTCCTTATGAAATTGAGTGCTAAGCTCAGGAGTAATTGGATAATTCTAGAACATTGCCCTTTTCAACTTCCTGATGGTGAAGTGAAGTCACTCAGTCGTCTATGACTCTGCAGCCCCATGGACTGTAGCTCACCAGGTTCCACCATCCATGGGATTTTCCAGGCAAGAGCACTGGAGTGGGTTGCCATTTCCTTCTCCAGGAGATCTTCCCAACCCAAGGATTGAACCCAGGTCTCCCGAATTGTAGGTGGCGCTTTACTGTCTGAGCCACCAGGGAAGTTCCTGATGGTGAGAAACTACCAAATCTTCGCATGAAAACAAAAAGACCTATTAATTGTTGGTTTCCTGGCTTGGAAGCCCCTTCTTGTGTTGAGAGAACATACCCTCTGAACGTGGGAGGCAGAGAAGCTGGCTGGCCAGGAACCGGTGTCAGGTGATGAAAGACCAGCCCTGCCCTCATGGGTCAGCTTCGCACCCTCAGCTGTGGCTCCTGCTGCCCCCTGGTGCCTGCACTCTCCTGGCATCATTCTGTGTTCCTTTTTGTAAACTCTGGGAGCTACCCAGAGTCCTTTCAGCAGGCAGTTTTATTTTCTTAGGCCCTTCAGAGCCCATTTTTTCTGTGTCCAAATGCCTAATACAAAAGAGCCAAAGGAGTTTGTGTCAGCAAAAGGACAGGGCTTTTAAAAACAACAGAAAATAAAAGATTTATCAAAAATTCCATGATGCTATGTTTTTATACAGTATGGGAAGTAATATGGTGGGATTTTCTTGTTTGGTATTGTTTTTTGTTTGAATCTTTAATTAGGGCTGGGTCTGTTTTTTTTTTTTTTTTTCCTTCATTTTGGCTGAGCCCGGAGGCTCTTGGGAGCAAACCCATGCCTCCTGCAGTGGAAGCACAGAGCCCTAACCACTGGTCCGCCGGGGAATCTGAACTATTCTGGCAGAAGGAAGGATGTGGAAAACCACGAAGGACTCCACAGCTTCTGAATTCTTTTGGAGACAGCATTTTTATTTTCGTTATTTTTTTAAAAAGTATTTATTTGGCTCTACCAGGTCCTAGTTGCAGCATGCAGATCTAGTTCCCTGACCGGGGATCAAACCAGGCCCCCTGCATTGGAAGCATAGGGTCCTAGCCACCGGACCCGGGGGGAAGCCTCAGGAGGATGTCTTGAAGGATCGGCTTTGGTAACGATGAGCCATGTAAGCTCCCAGGTGAAAAGCAGGGCCCCTTTACCTGTGGAATGACCCGCCTCCAGCGCTGGGAGGGCCAGTTTCCCCGGAGGTGTGGGCTCCGTGTCTGGAGGAGGGGAGTGATGGTTGAAAGAACATGGAATCCAGTGGAACAGCCCAGCAGGTCGTCGGTGCCTTTTTCCCCTCTTTTCCTCTAAGTTATGCTATTTCTTGAGCTTCCCAGGTGAGGCTATTGGGTAAAGGATCTGCCTGCCAATGCAGGAGACTCCGCTTTCATCTCTGAGGCTGGAAGATCCCCTGGAGGAGGAAATGGCAACCCCCTCCAATATTCTTGCCTGGCAAATCCCATGGACAGAGGAGCCTGGCGGCTGCAGTCCATGGGGTCACAAAGAGTCGGACACGACTCAGCACGCACACATACTTTTTCTTTAGACATGCTAAGCAAACATAGTAATGTTGCATAGTGCCATAGTTTTTCAGACTTGTTTTATGAAAACTTTAAAAAGAAAATTTGAATAAAAACAAGGTGATCTAGTGAGCCCTGTGCTGCCTGTTGCTCTCACGGCTATCGTCCCTCCTCCCCTACTTTGTGTTTTGGTTGGTTGGTCAGCTTGAGTTTTATAAAACAAACCCTGGACGTTTTTTCCTGTAAAGCTTTTACATAAGCAGAATGCCATTATTATAGTTAATATAAAAGTAACAGTTCCTTAGTAATTAATTTCCAGTTGATGTTCATGTTTCCCCAACTGTTCAAAAAGCATTTTTTCCAGCCAGTTTGCTCACTGTGGCTCCAGCGAGGTCTGAATGTTGTCTTTGAAGGTGTGTTAGGGTCCTGTCCCCTTTGCACACTGCTGATTAGTTGGTGTCCTGGAGGACACCCCACACTGTGGGTGGACCTGGGGAGCTGGTGAACGGCCGTGTCTCCCTCTGTCTAGGCACCTTGGAGTGGGGTCTGTGGTGCTGGCGTCACCTGGCCTGTTTGAGCTGCAGTCTCAGGCTCCACCTGGGCCCTCAAGTCAGAGCCCGCTCTGCAGGCTGCACAGAGACCCAAGAAGCCCGCCCTTTCCTCGAGGGCCACGGCCACGCTGGGCTGCGGCTAGCTGGCCCCGTTCATTGCAGGGTCCCCGCCAGCCTCAGACCTCTGCCCTCATGGCTTCTTGGTGTGCCAGGAGATCTGTGATTCCGGTGGGCTTGGTGATTTGTTTTCTTTCTTTTTGGAGGTGGAGTTTCATCTCAAGGCACGCAGGATCTTAGGTCCCCAACCAGGGATCTAACCCGGGCCCCTCCAGCAGAAGCGTGAAATCTCAACCACTGAACTACTGAGGAATTCCCCGGCCATTTCTCATTCGGTCTTCCCTGTTGTGTTTTTCAGCTGGAGCAAGCCTGTAAGGGAATTTTCCTTCATGGAGCCATTACTTACTCCAAAATACCATCTCCGCAGGAAGGTTGGATCCGGGCCTGATTTGTGATTTTTTTTTTGTCTGGCTTCAGAGCAATAACTCAGCCCCAGAGCAGCTTCCAAATGTGAACCGAGCACTCTGGGTGGTGGTGACACCTCCGTGCGAGCTCTTCAGCGGGGACCGATGCCCCCCACCCCTGTGGGCCATTGGTGAGGGA
The DNA here is from genome assembly GCA_007570785.1 of Antilocapra americana. Classification (NCBI taxonomy): domain Eukaryota; kingdom Metazoa; phylum Chordata; class Mammalia; order Artiodactyla; family Antilocapridae; genus Antilocapra; species Antilocapra americana. The sequence goes on along the minus strand of ML660218.1, from coordinate 12,235,509 downwards.
GGCAGTGTGTGTCCAGGCTGGCAGGGGGGATGATGAAAGTCTGTATTTCCAATTTTGCTGTGAACCTAAAACTGCTCTAAAAATACAGTTTTCTGGACCTCCCTGGTGGTCCAGGGGTTAAGACTGTGCTCCCAGTAAAGGGGACTGGGGTTTGATCCCTGGTCAGGGAACTAGAGCCTGCATCCTGCCACTAAGAGTTCGCATGTCACATCAGAGACTAAAGACCCTGCGTGCTGAGACTCTAAGACCCATGCAGCCAAATAAATGTTTGTCAATTATTGTCATACTGTTTTCTCCTTTTTTCATTTGTAACCATTCCTTTCCCATGCTATTACAAAATCTATAAAACACATTTAGTAATAATTAATGTAACATTGTTTGGTGTGATGTTTTACTTAATGATGACTCCCTTAATGATAGCTTCCCCCCTGAATATAAGGAACGCTGTTTAGGAGGCCTCACGGCCCCCGTGCGTCTGCTTCCATGCTGCCCCACTCACAGCATCTCCGACACCACACTGGACGTCCCGCGTCTCAGGGGTTCAGCCTCACCTGTCAGAAGCCGGTCACCAGAGGAGCATCCCCAGGTGGCCCACATCTGTCTGGCTTGTTAGAAACTGGTGTCCCTGTCCCCGACTCAGCCTCCATTAACTGGCTAGCCGGGCGTGCAGAGCTCGAAGAAGCGCTCCTCGCAATCCCTGGTTCATTCTGTGGGGAGGGGTTTGGTGAAGGACACAGGTGAACGGGGTGAGGAAGCCCCGGGGCAGGTCCTCAGGGTCTGGAGTCCTGGGCTTCTGTCCCCTGGAGTAGGGCTGCCACGTGTGGTCACCACCCTGGACGCCCTCTGAACCCCATGCTGTAGGGACCTTCTGGAGGTTTCGTCACAGAGGCATACGTAATGGTTAACTCGATCACCGGCTCCTCTTTCCTTCCAGAGGCTGGGGTGGGGCTGAAGGTCCAAGCTTCTAATCCACGGTGAGCAGGAGCCATCAGGAACTCCCCTGGAGTCACCTCGTGAGAACAGAAGCAGCTCGTATCACCCAGGAACTTGCAAGGGGTTTAGGAAGTGAGCATCAGGTACAGGGTCAGAGACACGGTGTTATAAGAAGCTGGGGTTCCCCAGGTGGTCCAGCAGTTAAGAATCTGACTGGCAGTGCAGGGGTCCCCAGTTTGATCCCTGGTTGGGGGACTATGATCCCGCATGCCGTGGAGCCACTAGTGAGCTTGCTCGCCACAAGGAAGATCCCACACGATACAGCAAAGACATAACTAAGACCTCATGCAGCCAAATAAATACAGACGCCAAGGATGCTCCCAGTGGTCTCATCAGGACATCCCAAGGGCTTCTGGAGCCTCGTACCAGGAACCAGGGCCTGAGACTAATAATGTTTATTTTCTGTTATCTCACAAATGCTATGATAAATATCTTGAAGATAAATTATCTGTTTATGATTATACTGAGGTTAGTTTTTCTTGCAGATTAAACTGCCCAGGTAAGAAGCAGTGATGTCCAGCGTGTACCTGCCTATGTGCATGTCCAGCGGCTGTGACCAGGCTGGACTGGCTGTTCTTCATCAGAGGGTGAATCTTGTGCTCCTCTTTCTATTTCACTCAAGTTACCCACACTTTTTGCTTGGCCCAAGAACTCCCTGAGAGGTCCCCTTGGAAGGGTGCTGTTCCCAGACGTCAGGATTCCCAGCCTTGGACCTGGTGCCACAGAGCTGCCCCGCCTGGAGCCGGAGGGTCCAGGGCCCCTGGCACCCGGTCGGTCGGTGTGGCCCGAGGGAGACCTGGCCTGCTCCACACCCCAGGGACCAAGATTTCTCACTTCCCTTCTCCAGTTCTCTTGCCCACTTACCTCAAGAATGTTTAATTTTGGTTCACTGATAAAAGGCAAGAGACTTGTGGCTGCTAAGTGTGAGATTAGTGTTAACGAACAACACGTCAGAAAAAGCGCGAACTACGCCTTCAGCTCAAAGCTACGCTAACAAGTGGAGAAAGAGGTAAGACTCCCATACCAAGATACTTTAACAAACCCACCTCTCCTTGGGGATACCCTGGGTGCTCACACCTTTTCACTGCTTAATGCGATGAGAACATCTTTTATACGCGTTCTGGGTGCCTCTTAGAGAACTTCCTTTTGATGGATCCCTTGACATTTCCCAACCACAGTAGGCTTCCTTGTAGATGGTCACAAAAGAGGAACTCTTCTGAAAAAGAACCAAAACGTCCTTTCTTAGAAAGCAAATCAATCCAGCAGGTGGTCTGCGGCAGAGAGCCTGTGTGACTCCAGTCACGGCAGGTTTCCAGTTCCACGCTCCGGTCTCGTTTGAGACCCTGGTCTCAGCAGGCCTCGAGCCCGAGCTTGTTTGAGAAGTGAGATGTGGTCACTCAGGGCCTCTTGCTGGTCATGGGTGCCACAGGATGGGAACCGAAATCCACGTGAAGTCACTTCTGTGCTTGTAGCTCCTGGTTTTGACTCACATCGGTTCTGCGAGGCAGGAACAACGGGCCAGTCTGCAGCACCATGGCCGGGAGGCTGACTGCGGGAGAGGGCGCGGCCTCGGGGCCTTGGGGAGGGCTCGCGTTCCAGACAGATGCCGGTGTCCTTCTGAGAGTGTTTGTCACTCAGTCGTGTCCAACTCTTTGCGACCCCAAGGACTGTAGCCCGCCAGGCTCCTCTGTCCATGGGGTTCTCCAGGCAGGAACACTGGAGTGGGTGGCCATGCCCTCCTCCAGGGGGTCTTCCTGACCATTTGTAAATGTCCTTTCTCAAGTTAAGGAAGTTCCCTTCTACTCCCACTTTTCTGAGAGTCATTTTAAAAATCAACAAGTGTTGAATTTCATCAAAATCTTAAGCTATTGAGATGAAAGCTTCTTTTTTAGATTTTCAAATGTTAAACCAATCTTGCATTCTTGAGGAAAACTTCACCAAAAAACTTCAGGTTTTGGTATATTATTGATTTTATATATTGCTGTATTCAAATTGCTAATATTTGGTTAAAGGATATTGGTCTGTATTTTCTTGTGATATTTTTGTCTGATTTTTCAATAAGGGTGACGCTGGGCTCATTAGTTGTGAACTAGTCCCTCTGCTGTTTCTGAAAGACTGTGTAAGATTATTTCTCTCTTGACAGTTAAATGAAATGCAATTCACTAGTATAGTCTCTGGAGTTTTCTTGGTGGGAAGGTTTAAAATTACAAATTCAGTATCTTTAATGGATATGGATCTATTTTTATTTTATATTTCTTCTTGTGTCCATTTTGATAATTTGCAGATTTCCTGGAATCTGACCATGTGATCTAAGTTGTACAATTATTGGCATAAATTGATTCATAATGTTCTCTGTAGGATCTGCGGTGTTGTCCTTTCATTCCTGATATTGATCATTTCTTTTCTGTTTGTGATTAGTCTAGCTAAAGGTTTATTGGTTTTGTTGGTCTTCTCAAAGAGCCGGTTTTTGGCTTCATTGATTTCTCTATTTATCCTTTTTCTATGTTTTTGATTTCTAATTTTACCTTTATTCTTTCTTTCTTCTATTTACTTCAGATTTAAATTGCTCTCCTTTTTCTAGCTTTTTAAGGCTTAGGTCATTGTATTTGAAACTGCCGTCTTTTACAATGTAAGCATCTGAAGCCGATGAATATCCCCTAGGCACTTCTTAAGTTGTATCTCACAAATTTTTGGTCTGTTGTTTTCTTATTCATTCAATTCAACGTATGTTCTAATTTTCCTTGTGGTTTTTCTTTGACTCGTGGACTATGTAAAGTGTGCTGTTCATATTGTCTACGCAGACTCATCGGATTCATTTGGAAGCGTATTGCTCAGTCTCCAGCGTTCAGTCGCCCACCACTCACCTCTGCTGGGTCTCTGCTCTAGTGTCCTCATGACCCAGGACACGCTCTGCAGTCTCACCCTCTTCCTGTGGTGAGACTTGTGCTCTGACACACCGCGTGCTTCCCTGGGTGAGCGTGCCCGCACCGTTTGAAGAGCGTTGTTCAGGCGACGTCCTGCAGTGACCGAGGTCGGGTCGTGGACGATGTTTCGTGTCCTTCCCGCTTTTCTGGCTCCTTATCAGCAACTGAAGGGAGAGAGCTGAAACCTCAACCACTGTTGGGCTGTCTGCTGCTTCCCTCGCTCTTGCCTGTGCTGGGAGGCTCTGCCACTGGAGCCCTGCGCTTAGGGACGCTCTAACGAGCGCCAGTCTTTACGAAGTGCCTTTTTTGTCTCTGCAGACACTGCGTGTCCTGATGAGATGGGGAACCGAGCTGTGCTCACGGAGCCGAAGAACGGGCCTTGAAAACTCACAAACACTCGTGCAGGCAGCTTACTTTCAAGGACAGAGATACAAGGCCCTCAGCACAGACACTGAGCGGGTGAGGCGCCCCAACGCTGGGGGAACAGCAGCTCTTCTGCCTTCACTAGTCACCTGCTCGTCTTCGGTTGGCTTGGGGCCAGATGCCTGTAGCTCCTGACCAGCGAGTGTACATGTTGTGAGGTCCAGCTTGTTGTTTTTATGGCTCTCTTTTGGGTCCCAGTTCCTCAGTTTCTCCAGACATAGTGACGCCACCCCTTGACCCCTGACCCTTTCTCAAGACCTCAGGCCGTTGTTAAGGAGTCAAGTGCATGCTTAAGAGCTGACGATTTTCAGGAGTTTTTCTCCTTGATAAACTGGACAGCTGTTAACCATTGTCTTGTCCTGGGTCTGAAGGTTTTATGACCCTCCAGACCAGGGGGACCGTCCTCTGAATGTGTAGAAAGGACACAGATGTGGCTTTAGGCTAGCGGAGCCCAAAACGTCTGTGAGAACTGGAGTCGAAGCTAGAGAAAGAACCGAGGCCCTAACTTCTACGCTGAGTGCCTAGCAATTTCCCCCTCGCTGGCGCCTACTGGGCACGCCAGCCACACAGCTCTGCGGGCGTGCGGGCGTGCGTGTGTCTGCCTGCACGCGCGTGCTCCTGCTGTCCATTTGATGTCATGTCGTTAGCTCTCACGGTAAAGCTTGTTTCACCTTTTACGCTGAACCCATCTGTCTGTATGTGTTGGATGGGTTTCTTGTAGGTGACGCATACCTATCTGGGTCTTGACTTCTATCCAGTCTGAAAGCCTCTGTCTTTAAATGGACGTGTTCAGATCACTCTGTCTGTTTCTCACTCCTGTCCCCCCACGCCGCTGGCCCACTTCGGGCGGGTTTTGGGCTTACACCAGATGTGCCCTTCTTGCCGGGGGTGGCTGTGCCCGGTGCCTGAGCTGGCCGGTGGCTCTGCTGTAAGCGCCGCTGCACTGACTGCAGCGACCCCACAAGCAGCAAAGCACCGACATCCTTTAGAAGGTAAGAGAACCAAGCCTTGGCGCATACGAGTGACTTTCTTAAGGGTACCAGATAGAACAGAGCCAGGCTTGATGCCTGGCCCACCTGACCGGCAGCCCCAGCCCGTGAGCCCTGCTCTGCCAACCTGGGGCCTCCGTGTGGGAGGCGGGCGGCCTGTGCAGCACGGTCGCCGTTTGCAGAGCTGGTTCCTCAGCAGGGCCTTAGAGCCTCCTCGGCTTTTCCTCTCGTAGCTTCACATGTGGCCACGTCTGTACCTACCTTATAAACTCTCCTCCTGTCTTTGTAAGAACACATACAGGCACACATGGATGCCCACGAGCACACACACACACAGACACACACACTCGCGTAAGGCACACAGATGCCCACGAGCACACA